>JAWQFJ010008160.1:0-21280 GCA_034096865.1 Theodoxus fluviatilis | reverse complement strand
TAGAATGGGAACAGATAAGAGATAGTGCTTTGAACTACATATATCCTCACCCTCTTACATCCCCCCTGCCTTTTCCCCACCTCGTCCTCGAGGTACATAAGTACATTATGTGTACTTTGTAGTTGACATTGCTAAGGGTGGGCCTGATCATCCCCTTACATCGCATTGCCATAAAACACAACTTGTTCAATCATACAACTTGAAGTGTACCAACACCAAAACCAACACCCTACCCCTCCCCCCCTCCCCCCCCCAAAAAAAGAGATCTGAAGCTGACTAATGTTAATGTAAATCAATTTTCCGATGTAGGCAGAGCTCGTAACATTTGTTGATTGTACAGTTACTGACATAATGGCACATCTGTGTCCATCGACAAATTACATTTAGTAGTGACAACTGCTGTTCAGATTGGTTGTCGGCCTAAGAATCAATTAATTCGTTCGTTCGTTCTTTGTGAGTCGTTTTGCCGCACAACGTCTATCGGAAAGATAATTTTACGTGAATATAAGATTTAGTGGGAGTATGAGCTTTCCGTGGAGAGGTATTGAATGTTGAATGCGGTGTGCACTTGAGGATCACTTACGTCGTCGAATTTTAAGGTCTGGAGACTCCAAATGAACATTTAAATTGTAATTATATATACTCCTTTTGAAATACATAAAAATGATTCACATTTAGCCTGGATGTTTCTCACCTGTTCTTGAATTGTTGGAACGCAGGTAGCAATTTTCCTTTACTCACAAAATGTATTTGAACTAGACTGTTACTTAGCAAAGGGTTGTGTATTTTAATTAGCCGACTGAGGTGACTAATAACGAACCGTGAATTGCGCAGTACTTTAATGTTCGCAGGGACTGTTGCCAGTGGTACCAATGGTCACAGACGAAATGCAGATGTTACAGCTTCTATGTATGGCTGACATATTTTACAATTCCAACCCATTAGAGTAGATGCAGAGTCAGACAGTTTGCTTTGCCCGAGTGACTGTTGCATTGCTGCTAGAAGCCAGGAGAGGTGAAAGGAATTACTGAGTTGATGGCTGCCTCCAGCAGTCTGGCGTGCACTGACCTCCCATGTGAGTGTCTAGAGGATGTGCAGTCTGGCGTGCACTGACCTCCCATGTGAGTGTCTAGAGGATGTGCAGTCTGGCGTGCACTGACCTCCCATGTGAGTGTCTAGAGGATGTGCAGTCTGGCGTGCACTGACCTCCCATGTGAGTGTCTAGAGGATGTGCAGTCTGGCGTGCACTGACCTCCCATGTGAGTGTCTAGAGGATGTGCAGTCTGGCGTGCACTGACCTCCCATGTGAGTGTCTAGAGGATGTGCAGGATGGCGGAAGAGATGCTTTCAAACTGTCAATGTACATGCATTTCATAAATGTCTGGCACGATTTCAGACATTTGATTTACAGTGCAGTGACCGTTTATGCTAAGAATAAGTCTTTCTTGGTTTATATGCGTGCTTTTTTCTAGATAGTTTAACAAAAATAATGTTCTCACGAAATCCTGTTTTTCGTCGCTATGCTAACACATGTTTCATTGTTTTTTTTTAAGAATTAGGTATATATCTTAAAATATATATATATATATGTGTGTGTGTGTGTGTGCGTGCGTGAGTGGTTTTTATTCTCAGCACGGATGCCACAGCATATTCTTGTAAAGTGATAAACGGCGCCGAAAAAATGAAAACACATAAGAAATTGTCATGAAACGGCGATACGAGACACCTGAAAACAGAAATCCTCACCATCTATTCCCATCTCCTTCCCATCCTCTCGTTTTCTGCTTGACTTGCCCAGAAGACCCGGACAACTGCAGACTGAAGACCGAGTTACCAGTGTCATGGAGACAGCCATGTAGGCTAATGGTAGACACCAGTGTCATGGAGACAGCCATGTAGGCTAATGGTAGACACCAGTGTCATGGAGACAGGCATGCTGTGGTAGACGCCAGTGTCATGGAGACAGCCATGTAGGCTAATGGTAGACACCAGTGTCATGGAGACAGCCATGTAGGCTAATGGTAGACACCAGTGTCATGGAGACAGCCATGTAGTGGTAGACACCAGTGTCATGGAGACAGCCATGTAGTGGTAGACACCAGTGTCATGGAGACAGCCATGTAGGCTAATGGTAGACACCAGTGTCATGGAGACAGCCATGTAGGCTAATGGTAGACACCAGTGTCATGGAGACAGCCATGTAGGCTAATGGTAGACACCAGTGTCATGGAGACAGCCATGTAGGCTAATGGTAGACACCATGTCATGGAGACAGCCATGTAGGCTAATGGTAGACACCAGTGTCATGGAGACAGCCATGTAGGCTAATGGTAGACACCAGTGTCATGGAGACAGCCATGTAATGGTAGACACCAGTGTCATGGAGACAGCCATGTAGACTAATGGTAGACACCAGCGTCATGGAGACAGCCATGTAGGCTAATGGTAGACACCAGTGTCACGGAGACAGCCATGTAGGCTAATGGTAGACACCAGTGTCATGGAGACAGCCATGTAGGCTAATGGTAGACACCAGTGTCATGGAGACAGCCATGTAGGCTAATGGTAGACACCAGTGTCATGGAGACAGCCATGTAGGCTAATGGTAGACACCAGTGGCATGGAGACAGCCATGTAGTGGTAGACACCAGTGTCATGGAGACAGCCATGTAGGCTAATGGTAGACACCAGTGTCATGGAGACAGCCATGTAGGCTAATGGTAGACACCAGTGTCATGGAGACAGCCATGTAGTGGTAGACACCAGTGTCATGGAGACAGCAATGTAGACTAATGGTAGACACCAGTGCGCCATTGACCATGTGGACTTTTCATTTCTTGTTCACGTTCCTTGTTTTCTCTGTTTTCTGAGATTGTTACTGAAATAATTCATGCTGAATTTCAGTCCATGACGTACAAAGACACAGACCCACGAATAAGGAAAACCTGCAAAACACACACACGAACACGTGCAAGCACATGTACATGTATGTTCAAGCAAACTTGCACTAAATCGTCCTCAGAAACATTTAGTCATAGTGTTTCGCAAACGCTCATACTCACGAAGACACACACTTAAACCCAGGCAAGCATGAGAG
Source organism: Theodoxus fluviatilis (assembly GCA_034096865.1). Classification (NCBI taxonomy): domain Eukaryota; kingdom Metazoa; phylum Mollusca; class Gastropoda; order Cycloneritida; family Neritidae; genus Theodoxus; species Theodoxus fluviatilis. Next base: position 18,183 of record JAWQFJ010008160.1, on the reverse strand, counting down.
CACATTCGAACGATGATACCCACTTACACACACACACACACACACACACACACACACACACATACACATACGCGCACACACACACACACACATACACATACGCGCACACACACATATTCACAATACACACACACACACACACACACACACACACACATACGCGCACACACAAATATTCACAATACACACATACACACACACACACACACACATATATATATATATACTCAATACACACACACACACACATACACACACACACACACACACTCACACACACACATACACGCATATTCACAACACACACACACGCACACACACATACACGCATATTCACAACACACACACATACACTCACACACACACATTCACGCATATTCACAACATACACACACACACACGCTCACAATAAACACACACACACATATTTACACGCACAGACACAGACACAGACACAGACACACACACACACACACACACACACGCACACACACGCACGCATACACACAGAAACACACACACACACACACACACACTCACACACACACACACACACACACACACACACACACACACACACACACACACACACACACACACACACACACACACACACACACTCGAGTGCCCTCGCACCTAGACGGCCTCTCCAAGCTAGAAACTTTCAACAAACAAAACACCAAAAGTTGGTTGCAAATTGTTTATTCTGTGCCAATCCAGCTAACACAGTGGCCACATGTGTACTTGTGGAACAGTGCTGTCGATATGACAAATGGAGCCTCCAAGAATAAACTAGATGATTCGCTCTCCACCGGACTTTATTCTGCAAGTACAAGAAAAACTAGTCAGAACGTGAGAGGAAATTCTCTGGATACTCTGGTACATGAAGGACATGATAGCAACCATTGTCCTAATAGCACAATCACTCATAAGCGGTACTCTTGCGGGATAAAGTTGGGACGGAGTTTCTCCCCTTGATTCAAAGATTCGATAGTCATGTACTGGGACAAAAGCACACAAACTGGTACACTGATGTCATTGAAAGGGAAAGCATTGATGGAGGACTAACTTGTAGACATATCGATTGTCATTTTCTAAAGAAAAGGAAGGAAAATCAGTTCACGCCTAATGGATTAGTTGACACCCGCCAGCAGTTATCAAAGCTACACACAAACATGACAGAAAGAGCAACAAATATACATAGAGATTAAGGAGACAAGAGACAGAAAAAAGTAATCAGAGAAATGCAAGGAAAAATACAAACGTGTGGATGAGAAGAAACGGGGAAAACATTTTCAGAGAGGCGAGAGGAATAAGACTGAAAAACGGTGAACACAGTATGGGAGAAAAGCGACAAAGCGTACACCGAGGAGTGTGGTCTGACAATCAACTCTTGGCTGTCGTGCCAGGTGTCCATGCTTTGTCCAGAGTCACGTGGGAGAGACAGATTCAGCAAACACAGAACTCATCCCAGTAAATAGACAACAAAAACCACTTACCAAGGTCCAGCTGGTTCATGAAGGTCTCCAGTTCACGTCGAGTCATCTTGCCATCACCTGTGGACAGAGTGACGTTGTGTACTTCTCTACAGTTGGCTTCGAGTCTTCTGTTTCATATGAAGTGTGTAAACCTTTGGAAAGACTGAGACAGAGCAATCTTGTCCCAAGAAAAGTTTGATTATTTTCTATTTCATCTGCCCTACGTTCGACAAAGCCAGTAAAACTAACAACAAATCGTCCCCAAAGTTACCTTGTCTTTCAGCTGTAAGTTAAAACTTCAGCTGCATTTCATTGGAAAATAACGCATTTGTCCTAACTCGCAGACTACAAAAGGCCAACTGTACATGGCCAAAATGGAGACAAAAGATTTGCGATAGTGATGTCATCTTGAGGCAGACTAGTGAGTTCAAGCATGCGCAAGAGAGCAACTTGAATCGTTCACAGTAAATTTAAGAAGAAGAAGAAGTCAGAAACAAAGATGAGCTTTGTTCATCATGTGGCATGACATGACGGTTGTTTACTTGTCCTTCCGACACTCTCCTCCCGTCATATCTCTCTCTTTGACAAACAACTGCGAACTGCAACCTGAAACTGCCCAAACGTCTTTCAACGCCCCTCCACACCGACTCACTGTTGTCGTCGACCATGCGGATCAGCTCTTCCACGTCCTCAGCCGTGGCTCTCTCTCCCAGCATTGACGTCAGCTCTGAGGCGTCCATCACTCCGTCACCGTTGACGTCAGTAGCGCTGACGTCACGACCGAAGTGTTTGACCACGCTGTAGATAGTACTTGCGGTTCTAATCTGAATGGCAAAAGGCAAGATGTCGCAAACCAAACTCTTTATAAAGCCTTTACGTCCGAGGAGAGCGAAAACCCGCCCAAAAACAAACAGTGAAGCTTGGAAGGAGTACCCGTTTCTCTTTGAAAGCTTGAGTGTGAATGCATCTCACCCCAAAAGTGGGACGGCAGTATCAGAAGCATTAGAACTGACTTAATGAGGGTTAAAGCTACTTAGAAGGTGAAAATTACGCATGTTGCAAGTATGGATAGCAATGGATTTTACGCAGCATCTGCAATGCTATTTGCGTTTGAAGGGAGATAACTCCGAAACCTACCACGCGAGGGATGCGGACTCTCCAGCGCCGTGCTCCCGCGTCATCAGGCATGAGCAGGACCACTGCCAGGAGTACGAAGAGACTCAGCTTCAGCATCTGGGGAGGAGCAGCAGACACTGTCGTGGACGCCGTGAAATGCCTCATAACGCAGTTGTATTAATATACACCCTTTTCTGTGTGCATCATCTTCTCGCCTTCCTGCTTATGTATTTGTGATGCCTCATGACTTGGACTAGAACACTTCAGCATGCTACGCTGGAATGTTGGCGGTCTGAGCGCACGATTATGCAAACCTGATTGCCTTGATCACATGTCAGAGTTCGACGTCTTCTGTATTAATGAAACATTTACTAGTCATGCGTTTGATTTCTCGATATCTTTTCACGAGCACATAGTGTTTCATCCTCCAGGCAAAAAACTCTCGGCACTAGGAAGAAGGTCCGGTGGGGTGGCTGTCCTTATTGCAAGCAACTTGCCAGCCATGTCTCGAAAGTGCAGTTACAATTTGACACTGTTCTGGTCTTCCGCATCCAGTGTCCCAGACCAATCATTGTCATGTTGATGCATGTCTCGCCATCCGAATGATCATACTACACTGGTAAAAGTGTACCTTGTACTAACCATCCACTAGAGAAGTTATGTTGTCGCTAGAAGAAAGTTGTCCTGGTTCTGAATTAGTCATTTGTGGAGATATGAATGCTAGGTAGGAGAATGGTATTTTCATTGAGATTATGACGAAGACAACGATAATATAGAAGACACCTTTGATAGAGAGTGAATGTTTCTACTATAGATGCCCCAGAAATTCTGAAGATATCCTTGTGAATCAATTTGAAAATAATTAAATAGAGCTTTGCAGAGTATATCATCTTTGCATTCTGCACGGTTGCACATTTAGCGATCGAAAGACGGTAACACTTTTATTTCATGAACTTTAAAACTAGTAGCTGACGAAACAAATTTGGCCCTTATACAACACAGGTGCATGTATAAAGAGTTGATAATCGAAAAGAAAAACAAATTATACAGTAAGTCTCTCGCTACTGACAAGTCTAAAAACCTCGAGAGAATGTTGGACTACGGATAGAAACATCACGCGCAAATCAGTCCCTTGTGTAGAGATTAACATGATGCAACGGAAAAATCACATCAAGCAAATGTTAAGAGGGAAAATAAATCACCAGGACGAGATAATACGGGATATATGGGAAGTCGTGGAGCATTCTGAACGCGATGTTCAGATCACCACAACGGAGGTTGAAGTAGCCATCCGGTGCATCTCAGAAAGGAAATCGCCAGGATTGGACGGAATTCCAGGCGAGTGCTTCAAAGCAGCAGGTGAACGGATCACGCAATTTTTGAACAAAGTATTCAACAAGCTATTAGAAACTAACTACTTCCCCAAAGACTAATCCAAGTTCCTCATTGTCCCGATTCACAAAAAAGGCAAGAAACTAGACCCCGATAATTACAAAGGAATCTCTTTACTGCTCGTCTTAAGCATTTATTTTGTGGTCAATTTTGGCAAGAAGTCTCTGCACTTGGATGGAACTTGGAAACAGAATCTGTGTTGAACAGGCTGGATTTCGGACACTCCATTCAACAATAGACCTTACATTCAATAGCAATGAAACATGTAAATGGATAAGGCAGAGGTAAACTCTATGTTGCCTTTGTGGATTAAAGGAAGGCCTTTGACTCAGTTGATCACTATTAACTTTGGCATATACTGAAATATACTGGTTTATCTACGAAGTTAATGAAAATGTTGAAGGCAATGTACTCCAACTTACAGTCTTACGTTCGTTGGAACAATCACATCTTCGGACTTTCCCACGACCTTATTTGCGTAAAACAATGTGCCAAAGAGAGCACATCCATTTTCGTCTTTTACATGAATATCGTGGCTGACTCTGTTAGAACGCATGGAAAGCACGGCATTCAGATGCTACCAGGCACGGCAGAGATATTTGCCTTGCTGATCGCTGACGACATTGCTCCATTATCTTCTACGCCAACAGGGCTACATAATCAGATTAACGCTCTAATATGCGTATCAGAAACTCTCCGTCTCCCTGTAAACACTGATAAGACTAATGTGGTGATTTTCAGACGAGGCGGTCACTTTGTTGATGGGGAGAGATGGTATCTAAATCAAACGAGACTTGAAGCTGTCAACAGGTACACGTACCTTGGCTGTACTTTTACTACCAAACTATCGAAAAATGCCTCTGTAGAAAAAGCTACCATTAAGGGCACAGAAAAGACTATTTGTTTCATGAAAACAATGTGGTCGTTGCACAGCATGAACCCAAAAAAAATTCTTTAGACTTTTCGACTCGCAGGTTTCTCTCTCATTATCATTTGTTGCTGAATTGTGGAGCCCTTAAAAGCAAGATATACTTGAGAAGGTATATGACCTTGCCTGCACACAATTATCGGGTTTAGACTATAGAACATCAAATTATTTTGCATATGGAGAGCTAGATATAGATACCCATTCTTTGTGAATAGCACAATGAAAACGGTAACATACTGGCTCAGGTTGTCCAAAATGTCAACGCTGAGACTACCGAGCCAAACTTACATGATGCTATAAAACCCACAAATTCCAGAGAATAAGAATTGGCCGTGCATTATGAAAGACTGCAAACTCGGTTACTCATATGTACGGCTGAATGGTGGAGTGCTGATTGTGAGACGCTTTCTAAAGCAGCTGAGGCAAAGACTACACGACTGCTATCCACAGCTGAGGGATGAGAATAATAGTACCAGAGAAATATTTTTACGCTACTGTACATCTAGAGACATATCTGGCCAAGAAAAAGATTCGAAAATATTCAGGGTTGCATGCATCCGTGCTTGATTAGGAATCAATAATCTATTTTTAAAAAACAATCGACGTTACAGACTCAATGAACTCGGAAATCTTACCTGTCAAATCTGCAACATATTCGAAGGTATATTGCACGTTATGTACACTCAAATAAAAGAAGACAGTGCAGTGAGCTCATAAAAGAAACAAGTACCCGTGCAACCAGGGACGTAGCGAGGTAGATCTTCTGAGTTGAAAATCAGAGAAAAAAATAGCCCCCAACACAACACACACACCCCTCTCCCAAAAGAAAAAAGGGATCTGAAGTTGACTAATGTAAATGTAAATCAATTTTCCGATGTAGACAGAGCTCGTAACATTTTTTGGTTGTACAGTTAATGACATAATGGCACATCTGTGTCCATCGACAAATTACATTTAGTAGTGACAACTGCTGTTCAGATTGGTTGTTGGCCTAAGAATCAAGTAATTCGTTCGTTCGTTCTTTGTGAGTCGTTTTGCCGCACAACGTCTATCGGAAAGATAATTTTACGTGAATATAAGATTTAGTGGGATTATGAGCTTTCCGTGGAGAGGTATAGAATGTTGATTGCGGTGTGCACTTGAGGATCACTTACGTCGTCGAATTTTGAGGTCTGGAGACTCCAAATGAACATTTAAATTGTAATTATATATCCTCCGTTTGAAATACATAAAAGTGATTCGCATATAGCCTGGATGTTTCTCACCTGTTCTTGAATTGTCGGAACGCAGGTAGCAATGTTCCTTTGCTCACAAAATGTATTTGAACTAGACTGTTACTTAGCAAACAAAAGGCAAACGTGGACAACTGTCGTCAAACGAAAGGGGAGTTTCGTACCAACCTTGAAGGTGTATGGTCTGAGGACGCTTGGACAAGGAAGACTCGGTACCTTGAGTTGACTGTAAAATTCCCTTCATTCTCTCCACTTTTATAGGATTGTGTATTTTAATTAGCCGACGCAGGTGAGTAATAACGAACCGTGAATTACGCAGTATTTAACCGTGCCTGTCGAGTTTGCCACCAGCACACGGATGTGAAACGTAATAAGTCGATCTGTTCCGGACCTAGTCACGCCTTCAGCTAGCTTTGAAGCTTGGGTGCAGGATTGTGTGAGCGGTGATGAGAGATTATTCAGGATTTCAGTTCGTCCATCTAAAGGTTAAGCTGTAGTTTCATATAGTGATTTATCAGCCATGTCTCGGTCTCAAACCAATGGACGCTTTACCCCCTGGTCACTGGGTTGCACGATCAATCCTTCACTGGCACCTGACAGCAAACACAATGACAGATAAGGCATATGCAGTCAGGTGCCGGCAGCAACTCCACTCCCTAGAGAGTACTCCAACCTGATGCTGGCTCACGGCCGCAGTTTGAGGGTTAATGGCAGTGCATTAAACCATCGCTGCCCTGACAGGAAACCCGTTTTACTCCTGTGTAGAGAGAAGCAATGTCACTTTAACATCTTGCTCAAGGATGCAACTCCAGAATCAGTGCAGTTTCGAACGCACAACCCACCAGCCGTAAGCGACTGCAGGTCAAGCACGCTCAGCACTCGGCCATGAAATCTAAAACAGACGGAGCAGACTCTTTCAGAAGTGTTGTCTGTCGGAGGTGAGACGCTAGCTCCTTGTGTGTGTGAATGTATGTGTGTTTGTGAGTGTGAGTCCATGTGTGTGTGCGTGTGTGTGTGTGTGTGTGTGTTGTGTGTGTGTGTGTGTGTGTATGTGTGTGTATGTGTGTTTATGTGTGTATTTGTAAGGGTATGTGTGTGCGCGCGTGTTTGAGAGTATATTCGTGTGTTTATGTGTTTGCGCGCGTGTGTGTGTATGTTTGTGTTTGTATGTGTGTGTGTATGTGTGCATGTGTATGTATGTGTTTGTGTGTGTGTGTGTATGTATGTGTTTGTGTGTTTGTGTGTGTAAGTGTTAATGTGTGTATGTGTTTGTGTGTGTATGTTTGTTTGTGTATGTGTGTGTGTGTGTCTGTGTAAGTGTTTGTGTGTGTATGTGTATGTGTGTGTATATGTATAAGTTTGTGTGTGTGTGTGTGTATGTGTATGTGTTTGCGTGTGTGCAAGTGCGTATGTGATATTAACTATTTAATATTTGCAATGCCAAATGCCTTCTTTAAATGAAATGTTAAACATCACACAGTAACTTGCAGGTCAGAATGGGACAAACCCACCAGAAGACCCGAACGTACGACTTCATTCAGTTTCAAAGTATTTTTAATTGTTGCATGAATTACGCAGCTTTTGTGGTAAATGTCAGATTGCGATCATTCTATAAATCTGGACTTTGAAAATAATTAGTCCGACCCGGACATCTGTCTCTACCTCTCCTGTTTCTCCTTTCACGCCTCCGCACTCAAGCTGGGCGGGACGTGAGAAGTCCACGTGTGTCCTCACTCAGCATTGCCAGGGTTTGCCGTATTATTAATTCATTTTCCATGTCAGAAACATATGGCGCGCGCCTAGACTGTAAGCAGTGCAGTTTGTTCCGGCCTCCAAGGTTTCATTATGCCTCTAACTCCTTCTGCGATTTGGGAAGCCAGTGAGAGTAAGGGAAATGAAGGCCGTGACTTGGTTTGCAGAAGAAGTTCAAACCTGACGAGAACGTAGAGTCGTTGTTGTCAGGACCTGGGCACAAGAGGAGTGAGGTGCAGTCGGACGTATGACAAGCTACTAAAGCTCTAGTTGACAACTAAACCACAGTATCTGATTGCATGGGACCTTACTTCCGGTCGCTTCGAGAGGAGTAGATGCCTAAGTTTCGACCTCCTCTCTAGCTGATCTCAATCCGTAGTTGGCAACTATCTCGCCGACCTCTTCGAATGGATTCAAAATGAGGAGCGTGCCTTTCGAAGATCACATATTTAGAGAGCGCACACACCTTCTAGAAGAGGACAATGATGCGCATGCCTACCCGAGCTTTCTATCTCCGAGGCATGTCATGTTCCACTTACTGTATGTTTGGCAGTGTACGGAAGTGTGTTACTGTTGAGCAACAACGTATAATTTTCCACATTATGTTAAATGGCAATGGGTCAGCAATGCGAGTAACAGTATGTACAACAGTTGTATGCAATTATACAACCAAACACACACACACACACACACACACACACACACACACACACACACACACACACACACACACACACACACACACACACACACACACACATACACATACAAGAAACTCGTCCTCATCTGCCCCTACAGACAAGACTGTGGTACACATAGAAGCGTAGAGGTTTACAGGACACAATGAAATCAGGATACGACGAAGGAGAAACAAATATACACATACCAGCAGAACATCATGACATGGTCAAACACACACTATAGTATATATAGCACATGCTCCTTTTCAACTTTAGCAACTTTGCAGTGACATAACACAACTTCGTTTGCACTGGAAATAATCCAGAGTCTTTTTGACTGTTCTCTAATGAAAACAATTTGCACATCGTTAGAATTTCCAATACTAATAAACAAAAATGGTGTTGTGTTTTATCATTGCGCAAAACTATATGTCTACATTAGGATAGTAAGAAAAACCAACGCAAAAGCTCTTGATTACTCCCAGAGTTGGGTGGAACTCTTTGGACACAGCAGTCCTTGTACAGGTGGCACTGACGCAGGACATGCATGGGGAGCTTGCTCGTGCACACACAAGGTCTTGGAGCTCGCGTCTCTCCTCCGACAGACAACACTTCTGAAAGAGTCTGCTCCGTCTGTTTTAGATTCCATGGCCGAGTGCTGAGCGTGCTTGACCTGCAGTCACTTACGGCTGGTGGGTGGTGCGTTCGAAACTGCACTGATTCTGGAGTTGCATCCTTGAGCAAGATGTTAAAGTGACATTGCTTCTCTCTACCCAGGAGTAAAACGGGTTACCTGCTAGGGCAGCGATGGTTTAATGCACTGCCATTAACCCTCAAACTGCGGCCGTGAGCCAGCATCAGGTTGGAGTACTCTCTAGGGAGTGGAGTTGCTGCCGGCACCTGACTGCATATGCCTTATCTGTCATTGTGTTTGCTGTCAGGTGCCAGTGAAGAATTGATTGTGCAGCCCAGTGACCAGGGGGTAAAGCGTCCATTGGTTTGAGACCGAGACATGGCTGATAAAATCACTATACGAAACTACAGCTTTACCTTTAGATGGACGAACTGAAATCCTGATTAATCTCTCATCACTGCCCACACAACTTCGTCACCCAAGATTCAATATTGGCAGAAGGTGTGACTAAGTCCGAAACAGATCGTCTTATTACATTTCACATCCGTGTGTTGGTGTCAAACTTGACAGAAAGCCATTGACTTGTCATGTGCTACACGTTTCGTTATTACTCACCTGCGTCGGTTAATTAAAGCACACATCCCTATAAAAGTGGGGAGAATGAAGGGGACTTTACAGTCAACACAAGGTACCAAGTCTTCCTCGTCCAAGCGTCCTCAGACCACACGCCCTTCAAGGTTGGTACGAAACTCCCCTTTCGTTTGACGACATATGTCAACATGTTACTGTTCGTTTGCTTTGAGACAGTCTAGTTAAACTATCTTCTCTGATTCAAGGAGAATTGATACCTGCCAATAACTTGTTCAAGAACGAGTGAGGAGTATCCATTTTTATGTATTAAAAAAGAAGATATCGTACTACGATTTACACGTTCATTTCTAGTCTCGAGACTTCTAAATCTGGACAACCTTTATGATCATTCAGAGCACTCAGCATTCAACATTCTGTATCTCCCTACGTAAAACTCATTCACCAACCAAGTTAATCTCAAATTCATGCTAAAGTATTTAGACATTGCGTGTCAAAACGATTCACAAAGACTTCAGCAGGAAAGCGAGAAGATAATCCACACAGAAAATGGTGTCTGTGAATACAACTGCGTTATGGGGCATTTCACGGCGTCCATGACAGTGTCTGCTGCTCCTCCCCAGATGCTGAAGCTGAGTCTCTTCGTACTCCTGGCTGTGGTCCTGCTCATGCCTGATGACGCGGGAGCATGGCGCTGGAGAGTCCGCATCCCTCGCGTGGTAGGTTCCGGAGTTACCTCCCTTCAAACGCAAATAGCATTGCAGATGCTGCGTAAAATCCATTGCTATCCATACTTGCAACGCGTAATTTTCACCTTCTAAGTAGCTTTAACCCTCATTAAGTCAGTTCTAATGCTTCTGATACTGCCGTCCCACTTTTGGGGTGAGATGCATTCACACTCAAGCTTTCAAAGAGAAACGGATACTTCTTCCAAGCTTCACTGTTTGTTTTTGGGCGGGTTTTCGCTCTCCTCGGACGTAAAGGATTTATAAAGAGTTTGATTTGCGACATCTTGCTTTTTGCCATTCAGATTAGAACCGCAAGTACTATCTACAGCGTGGTCAAACACTTCGGTCGTGACGTTAGCGCTACTGACGCCGCAGAGCTGACGTCAATGCTGGGAGAGAGAGCCACGGCTGAGGACGTGGAAGAGCTGATCCGCATGGCCGACGACAATGGTGAGTCGGTGTGGAGGGAAGTTGAAAGACGCTTGGGCAGTTCCATGTTGCAGTTCGCAGTTGTTTGTCAAAGAGAGAGATATGTCGGGAGGAGAGTGTCGGGAGGACAAGTAAACAACGTCATTTCATGCCACATGATGAACAAAGCTCATCTTTGTTTCTGACTTCTTCTTCTTCTTAAACTTACTGTGAACGATTCAAGTTGCTCTCTTGCGCATGCTTGAAGTCACTAGTCTGCCTCAAGATGACATCACTATCGCAAATCTTTTGTCTCCATTTTGGCCATGTACAGTTGGCCTTTTGTACTCTGCGAGTTAGGACAAATGCGTTATTTCCCAATGAAATGCAGCTGAAGTTTTAACTTACAGCTGAAAGACGATAACTTTGGGGACGATTTGTTGTTAGTTTTACTGGCTTTGTCGAACGTAGGTCAGATGAAATAGAAAATAATCAAACTTTTCTTGGGACAAGATTGCTCTGTCTCAGTCTTTCCAAAGGTTTACACACTTCATATGAAACTGAAGACTCGAAGCCAACTGTAGAGAAGTACACAACGTCATTCTGTCCACAGGTGATGGCAAGATGACTCGACGTGAACTGGAGACCCTCATGAACCACCTGGACCTTGGTAAGTGGTTTTTGTTGTCTGTTTACTGGGTTGAGTCCTGTGTTTGCTGAATCTGTCTCTCCCACGTAACTCTGGACAAAGCATTGACACATAATACGACAGCCAAGAGTAGATTGTCAGATCACACTCATCTGTGTAATCCTAGTCACATTTCTTCCTTGTGTGTTCATCATTTTTCAGTCTTATTTCTCTCGCTTCTGAAATTCGTGTCTCGTTTCGTGTTTTTTCTCCTCCACTCTTCTTCATGATTTCCCTGCATATCTTGGATAACTTCTCACTCCTCTCCTTCGTTTCTTCACCTCGCTATTGCTCTTTCCAACGTCTTCGTGTGCAGAACTGTTAATTAATTATGGGTATACGAAATTCCTTCAGCGTTAGATGGATAATAGTCTTTTCTCATTATGAAATGAAACGCGACTATTCTAGAAGCTAGTCCTTCATTACTGCTTTCCCTTTTAATGACATTAGCGTGCCAGTTTGTGTGCTTCCTTATCTGTGCATGGGTGTCAAATCTATACATCAGTGGGGGAAACTCCGTCCGCATTTTATTCCCCAAATGCAAAGTACAAACAATACCAGGTTCCCGCTTTGGATTGATTGTGCTATTGGGAAAATGACTGTTGTCATGTCTTTCATGTACCAGATGATCTACAGAATTTCATATTTCTTTCTGACCACTGTTTTTGCTGTACTTGCAGAATAAAGTCCCGTGGAGAGGTGATCACCTCCGTCATTCTTGGAGGCTCCATTTGTCATGTCGAAAGCATTGCTACACAAGTAAACATGTGGCCACTGTGTTAACTGGATTGGCGCAGAATAAACAATTTGCAACCAACTTTTGGTGTTTTGTTTGTTGAAAGTTTCTAACTTTTAGAGGCCGTCTAATGTGCGTAGGTACTCGAGTGTGCGTGTGTGTGTGTGTGTGTGTGTGTGTGTGTGTGTGTATGTGTGTATGTGTATAGGTGGATGGTTGAGCCGGTGTTCTGTGTGGGTTTGATGTATGTGTAGGCGTGTGTGTGTGTGTGTGTGTGTGTGTGTGTGTGTGTGTGTGTGTGTGTGTGTCTGTGTCTGTGTCTGTGTCTGTGCGTGTAAATATGTGTGTGTGTGTTTATTGTGAACGTGTGTGTGTGTGTATGTTGTGAATATGCGTGAATGTGAGTGAGTGAGTGTATGTGTGTGTGTTGTGAATATGCGTGTATGTGTGTGTGCGTGTGTGTGTGTTGTGAATATGCGTGTATGTGTGTGTGTGAGTGTGTGTGTGTGTGTGTGTGTATGTGTGTGTGTGTGTGTATTGAGTATATATATATATATGTGTGTGTGTGTGTGTGTGTATGTGTGTATTGTGAATATGTGTGTGTGCGCGTATGTGTGTGTGCTGTGTGTGTGTGTGTGTGTGTGTGTATTGTGAATATGTGTGTGTGCGCGTATGTGTATGTGTGTGTGTGTGTGTGCGCGTATGTGTATGTGTGTGTGTGTGTGGGTGTGTGTGTGTGTTGTGTTGTGTGTAAGTGGGTATCATCGTTCGAATGGTCCTCTCATGCTTGCCTGGGTTTAAGTGTGTGTCTTCGTGAGTATGAGCGTTTGCAAAACACTAAGTCTAGATGTTTCTGAGGACGCCTTTGTGCAGGTTTACTTGAATATACATGTACATGTGCTTGCACGTGTTCGTGTGTGTGTTTTGCAGGTTTTCCTTATTCGTGGGTCTGTGTCTTTGTACGTCATGGACTGAAATTCAGCATGAATTATTTCAGTAACAATCTCAGAAAACAGAGAAAACAAGGAACGTGAACAAGAAATGAAAAGTCCACATGGTCAATGGCGCACTGGTGTCTACCATTAGTCTACATTGCTGTCTCCATGACACTGGTGTCTACCACTACATGGCTGTCTCCATGACACTGGTGTCTACCATTAGCCTACATGGCTGTCTCCATGACACTGGTGTCTACCATTAGCCTACATGGCTGTCTCCATGACACTGGTGTCTACCACTACATGGCTGTCTCCATGCCACTGGTGTCTACCATTAGCCTACATGGCTGTCTCCATGACACTGGTGTCTACCATTAGCCTACATGGCTGTCTCCATGACACTGGTGTCTACCATTAGCCTACATGGCTGTCTCCATGACACTGGTGTCTACCATTAGCCTACATGGCTGTCTCCGTGACACTGGTGTCTACCATTAGCCTACATGGCTGTCTCCATGACGCTGGTGTCTACCATTAGTCTACATGGCTGTCTCCATGACACTGGTGTCTACCATTACATGGCTGTCTCCATGACACTGGTGTCTACCATTAGCCTACATGGCTGTCTCCATGACACTGGTGTCTACCATTAGCCTACATGGCTGTCTCCATGACATGGTGTCTACCATTAGCCTACATGGCTGTCTCCATGACACTGGTGTCTACCATCAGCCTACATGGCTGTCTCCATGACACTGGTGTCTACCATTAGCCTACATGGCTGTCTCCATGACACTGGTGTCTACCATTAGCCTACATGGCTGTCTCCATGACACTGGTGTCTACCACTACATGGCTGTCTCCATGACACTGGTGTCTACCATTAGCCTACATGGCTGTCTCCATGACGCTGGTGTCTACCATTAGCCTACATGGCTGTCTCCATGACACTGGTGTCTACCATTAGCCTACATGGCTGTCTCCATGACACTGGTGTCTACCATACCTACATGGATGTCATCCATGCAAAGACACAGAGACTAGTGGTTGTGTCCGTACAGCACATTTGGAGGCCCTTATCTCTAGCGCCTTGCTCCCTTGTTCTACATGACTTGTGGTGTGCGTACATACAACCATAAATTGTCTGTGAGTGCGTTTGGGTGTCTCCAATGATCACTGTGTGTTTCACTAAACAACTTGACTAGTTGGCTGTCTCACCATGTAGACCTACGTCGGGTGGGGGGGATGACGTGGGATCATAATGCCGAGTGATTAAATGACGCGGGCAGGGTGGCGTGGAGACGGTGCGCATGAGAGGCAATACAGTAGGGGTGGGACTAGTGCCTAAATAGCCATAGAGATAACATGGTGCTGAACGTACTAAAACAAATGGCCATAACAAACAGCATGTGTCCAAAGAGACTCACACAAACAATACAGACACAGATGATCTTGCCAATGGCTCTACTGGTGGATCTATAATCACTAAGTACGCACATATCAAGTGAGCTGGTATGACCTCGAATACTCCCAATATGATCTAAACTGTCGGATGGTACTCCATATCGCGATCTCCACGCATGACAACGATACTCACAGTTGGCCTCAGCGTAATTGCAACTTTACATACGGCATGACACACACCAAGGGCGTAGGGCACATGTTACAACTTATCAACTTCAGATCTGTCCATTGTTTGATACCGGACGGTATAACCCTCATACACTAGCGTAAGACAAGTCTAAGGTCGAGTGCTGACATACGTGGGGACTGTCGAGAAAAGGGGTTAGATCAGTGCGACATATATAGTGTAGATGGTGACCAGTTCAAAATTTCTGTCCCACATCAATCATATACTGGCTCAGACTGGAGGTCATCAAATCTGATCTGCGACACGAGTATGTAATACATAACCTGTGACCAATAAATATAGCTCATCTGTGTGGTTAGTGAGATTCGCCAATTTATCTTCGTAACAGTGTCTGTGCAGCGTCCGCGTGTTTAATCTACTTATACCAGAAGACAATAAGTAGCGCACGAGATGGGTGAAGGATTAAAAGTGTGCCATACATACAGTCAGAAAGCAGTAGCTATATAACTGCAACACAGCACCGGTACACGAGCACGGCTCAG
Organism: Theodoxus fluviatilis; assembly: GCA_034096865.1. Lineage (NCBI taxonomy): Eukaryota > Metazoa > Mollusca > Gastropoda > Cycloneritida > Neritidae > Theodoxus > Theodoxus fluviatilis. The sequence goes on along the minus strand of JAWQFJ010008160.1, from coordinate 2,752 downwards.
TACACACACAAAAATCAGAGGAGAATAGTGCGGAAATAAGTAGCTTGATGTATATGATGAGGTGATCCCTACATTTCTTAAAAAAAAACAATGAAACATATCCTATTTAAGAAGGATGCGTCACCGCATGCGATAGAAGACCAAGGGAACTTTCGGTTCAGTGAATAAACGGTATTCATCTTTCTCTGTTGGGGTGGTGCGTGCGTCCGTAAATACAACAGCGCGTGCGGTCTACGAAAAACATAAAGTGGGAGAACGGTCAGTATGCTGTAACCAAGAAATCTGAAAGGTACCTATATCTTGAACAGCAAAGGAATCAATACAACTTGTCACTTACTATCGCCTGGCCGATGGTGTGGTGATGAAGTCGCTCACAAATCCAGCGACAACAACACGTGCGGGGCTGAGGTATAAGGCACAGCAACACTTAAGGTGATGTAAAAGGACAGTTATACGGTGTAAATTAGAACGCTTCCTGATATAATACACATGCGTCATGTCGTCGTCGCTGTCAATGCTTACAATAGTGACCTACGTTTTTGGTGAACAACGGAACACAGGGTGTCGTGGTTGATGTAATGGTCAAGGGGCGGAGGAGCGCTCCGAGGAACTACCATCGGGCACATCTGCGGTGCGCTAGACACTCACATGTGGGACAGATCAGTGGTACGCCAAGGAGAGGCGCCAGACACAATCACAACACGACCTGCCTGAAGGACCGGTAACATGCTCTGCTGCTCTAGAAGGAGGAAGCGCGTAGCAAGAAAACCCTGCGAGGTCCTAGCACCTTCCAACACATCCCGTCCTCACAGGAGCAGCCATCTTGTCTCAGGTCGCGCAAGTGTATACAGTGTTCGACACGATGTTTGTGTCGAGGGGCATTCTTCTCGCAGTAGAGTTCCCGTGTGCACACGGTGGCTCCTCCATACACACACGACGACGCATCTACATACGGAGCACGGCAATACCACGTGCTGTGTGCCCTACCGCCAGACTGGCACATCTGGGATGATGGCTCATAAAGTACACTCTCAAATCGTTGTGGTGGAAGTTCCAGCGTGTGGTGACGGCGCACCTATGATACGATCATGTGCCTGGGCAGATCAAGGAACACTATACAAACATGCAGCATATATTGATAACCTTATACTACTCTCTCTATACCTGGTTCTAGCAGCAAGGGCAGACGTCAATCGGGCAAAGCAAAACACGCATCTGGCCTCGGAATGGTTGTGCAGCGTGACGGCGTGCGACGGGTGTACGTGGGAAAATCATGTGTAGGGGGAACATAGAGACAGGTCAGAGGGCACAAAGGGACAGTAAAGCGAAAGTCTCGTATCACAGCGGTGGTCATGTGTTAACTCTGTGTCCTGTGACCATTGTACGCACTGAATTGGGCAACCAGTGTCCGCTTTGCGATGGAATCATTATAACTGGTACACAGTGTGCGTGCTAATTTTCATCAGGGTGGCATTAACGTTTTATCGACCTGTTTTCCATGGTAAGATATCATAAAAGTACGTCCCCTTTTATTGTGTGTGTCTATAAGTGTCTCTAAACAAACAGTCCAAGAGTTGCAGAGGCAATGACAGTTTATCCTGTCTTGATGACATGTCCGTGTTGATAATTGTGCTGATGTGATGCAGGGACATGCTACATAGTCGCACAAACAACAAATGTCTCAGATACACAGCGGTGCATACCGCAAACTATCGCCGGACTGCAATGAATATATGTACATTGTCATTCTTACTCATTTCTATTTACAACAATGGTAGCTCGCTACTAACATGTTGAGGGTGTGATCAAGCGTGACATTATCACATGTTGCTATGCAAACTCAATGGTGTAACAATGGTCTCTCATCGCACACCTTCATAGAAATGTCTGCCTGCTGTGATCAGTGTGTGATCGCTCTACGCCCACAGACCAGGGTGTGTGGCGAATGTCAAGAGGCAATCTGCGAGAGGACAGCTCTCACACCAACGAATGTAATTGAACGTGCTCATGGATGTGACACACATGCTGCTGACAAATACTGTATCTCACTATGTGTGCACATATTATACGGATACTTAACACCTGATAGACGTTGTGCGGCAAAACGACTCACAAAGAACGAACGAACGAATTACTGACTTGATTCTTTAGGCCGCCAACCCATCGTGGAACAGCAGTTGTCACTGACTAAATGTAATTTGTCCGATGGCCAACAGATGTGGCCATTATGTCATTAACTGTAACAATCAACAAACACTGGTACGAGCTCTGTCTACAGCGGAAATTGTGATTTTACATTTACATTAGTCCGAAGCTTCAGATCCCTTTTTCTTGGGGGGAGAGGGGGGGAGGGGTAGGGGTTTTGTTTTGTGTTGGTACACTTCAAGTGTATGATTGAACAAGTTGTGTTTATGCAATGCGATGTAAAGGGGATGATCAGGCCCACCCTTAGCAATGTTCAATACAAAGTACCCATAATGTACTTATGTACCTTCGAGGACGATGTTGGGAAAAGGCAGGGGGGAATGTAAGACGGGTGAGGATATATTAGTTTCAAAGTCTACTTTTCTCTTTCTTGGTCCTCCATTCTGTGGTTGTGCGTGGATTTGTATCTGTGTGCAGAGATAACGTGAGAAGGCTTGGTGTTCTTCTCGACGCTCTGTTGCTGCCTTAGAGATATCGGTTGTTCACGCGACTCTCCTCTCTCTCATCTGGCACTATCTCTGTCTTCGACTTCTTTTTTGCGATGCTT
>JAWQFJ010008159.1:0-10000 GCA_034096865.1 Theodoxus fluviatilis | reverse complement strand
AACGAATTCACAAGTAATATTGCTGAAAAAGGTAGGTTTTGAGGTTGGATTTGAAGGAAGAGATGGAGGTAGAGTGTCGGATATTGTGAGGGAGAGAATTCCACAGTTGAGGGCCATAGTATGAGAAAGAGCGAAAGCCATGAGTTCTGCGCTTGAAGCGACCTTGGCGGAGGAGTCGAGTGTCAGCAGAAGAGCGGAGTGAGCGAGAAGGGGTGTACAGAGAGACCAGATCAGAGAGATAGGCAGGTGCAGATTCAGAGATGATGTTGTAGCAGAGACATGCAGTCTTATACTTGATACGTTCAGAAACAGGCAGCCAGTGGAGATCTTTCATGAGAGGAGTGCAGGGTTGTCGGTGACGCGCTCTAAAAATGAGGCGGGCGGCACAGTGTTGGACTTTCTGCAGAGGTTGGAGAGTAGAGTCAGGGCAGCCTATCAAAAGAGAGTTGCAATAATCTAATCTGGACAGAATGCAGGAAGTGACCAGAGTTTTAGTAGCATCTACTGTGAGAAATTTTCTGATAGAACTAATTCTTCTGATCTGGAAGTAGCAGGTCTGACATACTGCAGCTATGTGTTGTTTCATTGACATGCTAGAGTCCATGATGAAACCGAGGTTTCTGGCACTGGCAGAAAAAGAGATGTCACTAGAACCTATTGTGATAGTGGAAGGAGGAGTTGGGGTTACAGCAGTTGATCCAGAGAAGAGAAGGGCTTCAGTTTTTTCAGCGTTCAACTTTAATTTGTTTGTAGACATCCAGGACTTGATGTCAGAAGAACAGTTTTCAAAGGTATGTACCAATGCTAGGATTTCTGAAGGCTTGCATGATTGTTGGAGTTGTGTGTCATCTGCAAATAGGTGGTGATTGACTGCGTGTTGTTGTATGACAGTTGATAGAGGAGTAGTGTACAGTACAAAGAGAACTGGCCCGAGCACCGAACCCTGAGGGACGCCAAAAAGCAGAGGAGAAGAAGGAGAAGATATGTTGTTGACAGACACATACTGTGTACGGTCATGGAGGTAAGACTGGAACCACTGAAGAGCTGTGGAGCGAATGCCGAAGACAGTTTCAAGACGAGACAGAAGAACACAGTGATCAATGGTATCGAAAGCGGCCGAGTTATCCAGGAGAAGCAGAACAGAGAGTTTATCATCATCCAGAGCAGAGAGAATGTCATTTACAACACGGAGCAGAAGAGTCTCGGTGCTGTGGCCAGCTCTATACGCTGACTGAAGAGGGTTGCAGAGGTCGTTAGCTTCAAGGTGAGACAGAAGTTGAATGAGGACTACTTTTTCGAGAATTTTGGAAATGAAGGGTAGATTCGAAACTGGTCTATAGTTCTTAAGCTGATTCTTGTCTAAGGAGGGCTTTTTAATCAAGGGTATGACTACAGCAGTTTTCAGGTCAGTATGAACAGTGCCGGAGGAGAGAGAGGAATTGATGAGGTTGGTAATGATAGGCAGAAATAAGTCAAGGTTTTCGTACAACAAGTCTGTAGGGAGCCTTCCTCTCTCAGTCTAATCAACGTTTCCAGCCACCAATCCTTGTGTAGCTGTGCATGTAGCGAGCCTTCCTCTCTCAGTCTAATCAACGTTTCCAGCCACCAATCCTTGTGTAGCTGTGCATGTAGCGAGCCTCCCTCTCTCAGTCTAATCAACGTTTCCAGCCACCAATCCTTGTGTAGCTGTGCTTGTAGCGAGCCTCCCTCTCTCAGTCTAATCAACGTTTCCAGCCACCAATCCTTGTGTAGCTGTGCATGTAGCGAGCCTCCCTCTCTCAGTCTAATCAACGTTTCCAGCCACCAATCCTCGTGTAGCTGTGCATGTAGCGAGCCTCCTCTCTCAGTCTAATCAACGTTTCCAGCCACCAATCCTTGTGTAGCTGTGCATGTAGGGAGCCTTCCTCTCTCAGTCTAATCAACGTTTCCAGCCACCAATCCTCGTGTAGCTGTGCATGTAGCGTGCCTCCCTCTCTCAGTCTAATCAACGTTTCCAGCCACCAATCCTTGTGTAGCTGTGCATGTAGCGAGCCTCCTCTCAGTCTAATCAACGTTTCCAGCCACCAATCCTTGTGTAGCTGTGCATGTAGCGAGCCTCCTCTCAGTCTAATCAACGTTTCCAGCCACCAATCCTTGTGTAGCTGTGCATATAGCGAGCCTCCCTCTCTCAGTCTAATCAACGTTTCCAGCCACCAATCCTCGTGTAGCTGTGCATGTAGCGAGCCTTCCTCTCTCAGTCTAATCAACGTTTCCAGCCACCAATCCTTGTGTAGCTGTGCATGTAGCGAGCCTTCCTCTCAGTCTAATCAACGTTTCATGCCAAATCAAAGTTGTCTGCTAACATGTAGACAAATATCGGTTTTTCAGTGTGAAAGACACGCCTACGGCAAGAACTGAAAACCCGTATCTTCAAAACGGAATCACTGCTGCAATACACACACACACACACACACACACACACACACACACACACACACACACACACACACACACACACACACACACACACACATGTACTGAATCGCTACTGAGGATAAATCCCTCCATATTTCCGTAGTTTCTATTTACCGGAAACTAGGGGGGGACGGTGTGTGTGTGTGTGTGTGTTAGAGATCGGTCAAGGCTTGTCATGTGACCCATTACGACACTGAGTCAGACAGGCGCACGCGCCCTGCATTTCCGTTTAGCCTCTTTATCCACATCTACGCGTCTTTACTCATTTCGTTCACTTCCGGCACATCTCGACATATTCCGTCCAATCACGTCACTTCCGCAGCGGCCGTCAGACTCAAGTGTCTGGGTTTGGTACGTCGGACACGGCCACTTCGCCCTCCTCCAGCACTGGACCCCCCCTCGTGTGGCCAGGACGCCAGGACAATAGCCACTGGTCAGCCAGCGCTGCCAGTTTCCGGACATAATATGCTGTTAAAGTGAGAGCTGTCGCGTACGTGGTCACGTGGTCCCTGGAATGGGGCAGCTGTGTGATCGCTGTGGCGATAGTGGGAGGGAAGGAGGGCGAATTCAGGTGGGACATTGTTGGGGTGGAAGGTAGTGGGGGTGGGGGGGTGGGGGTGGAAGGGAGTAGGGTGGGGGTAGGATGGAAGGGAGTGGGGGTGGGGGTGGGGGTGAGGTGGAAGGGAGTGGGGGTGGGGTGGAAGGGAATGGGGGGGGGGGGGATGGGGGGGGGGGATGGGGGGGTGGGGGATGGGGGGGGATGGGGGGGGGATGGGGGGGGGGTTGAATGGAGTGGAGAGAGTCGGCACAAGAGACATTCTATTCCACAAACAGCAACGTAATTCTCCATATCGGGTTCAGCTTAAAATTCCCATCAACATCAACGTCGTCGTCGTCATCATCATCATCATCATCAATAACAACAACAATAATAACAACACAATCTTCGTCAAATAGATTATATCATCTTAGGAAACGTCACACTGTTGATCTGTTCAGCCAAATTCACTTGAAGAAGCTGCCTTGGAAATGCCCAATTAATTCTAAACAATCTGATTAAAAGAAGTATCTCAGTTAACAATTTTTTCTGCAATGCTCATATGTTCAAGATTACTATTAAGAACAAAATCCTGGAGATAAACGTATTTAATGTGGCCTTCTCTCTCTCTCTCTCTCTCTCTCTCTCTCTCTCTCTCTCTCTCTCTCTCTCGCTCTCTCTCTCTCTCTAGCTCGTTCACTCGATTGCTCCAACACACACACACACACACACACACACACACACACACACACACACACACACACATAAACTATGTACACTCGCACATTAAACACTAGTCGCAGACACCGATACCAATAACCCAGCAAATGTGAGAGTCCTCAGAACACAATGGAAAGGGAGACCACCCCATTTTACATCCTCACAGTGTCACGAGTGGTCTCGCAGCAGGGGGCGACACAGGGAGACCCCTCCATCACGGAGCCCAGTGCGCGGCGCTTTGAACTCTCCGTACTCGTTCGCTTCCTGCACCTGCAAGGGGCACGTCACTCTGCGTGCCTCCAGCGTTTGGCTTTCTGCGTGCCCATGCCCCTCTTTCCTTGGGGACTGGGTCCCTCCCTCCTTGGGGGCTGTGTCCCTCCCTCCTTGGGGACTGTGTCCCACTCTCCCTTGCGACTGGGGGGGGGGGGGGGGGGGGCTGTGTCCCTCTCTCCCTGGGGACTGGAAGGCTGTGTCCTTCTCTCCCTGGGGACTGGAGGGCTGGGGGGGGGGGGGGGGGGGTGCTGTGTCCCTCTCTCCCTGAGGACTGGAGGGCTGTGTCCCTCTCTCCCTGGGGACTGGGGGGCTGTGTCCCTCTCTCCCTGGGGACTGGGGGGCTGTGTCCCTCTCTCCCTGGGGACTGGGGGGGGGGGGCTGTGTCCCTCTCTCCCTGGGGGCTGGGGGGGGGGGGGAGGGCTGTGTCCCTCTCTCCCTGGGGACTGGGGGGCTGTGTCCCTCTCTCCCTGGGGACTGGGGGGCTGTGTCCCTCTCTCCCTGGGGACTGGGGGGCTGTGTCCCTCTCTCCCTGGGGACTGGGGGGCTGTGTCCCTCTCTCCCTGGGGACTGGGGGGCTGTGTCCCTCTCTCCCTGGAGGCTGGGGGGGGGGGGGGGCTGGTGTCCCTCTCTCCCTGGGGACTGGGGGGCTGTGTCCTTCTCTCCCTGGGGACTGGAGGGCTGGGGGGGGGGGTGCTGTGTCCCTCTCTCCCTGGGGGCTGGGGGGGGGGGGGGGGGAGGGCTGTGTCCCTCTCTCCCTGGGGACTGGGGGGCTGTGTCCCTCTCTCCCTGGGGACTGGGGGGCTGTGTCCCTCTCTCCCTGGGGACTGGGGGGCTGTGTCCCTCTCTCCCTGGGGACTGGGGGGCTGTGTCCCTCTCTCCCTGGAGGCTGGGGGGGGGGGGCTGTGTCCCTCTCTCCCTGGGGACTGGGGGGCTGTGTCCTTCTCTCCCTGGGGACTGGAGGGCTGGGGGGGGGGGGGGGGGGGTGCTGTGTCCCTCTCTCCCTGAGGACTGGAGGGCTGTGTCCCTCTCGTCCTGGGGACTGGGGGGCTGTGTCCCTCTCTCCCTGAGGACTGGGGGGCTGTGTCCCTCTCTCCCTGGGGACTGGGGGGGGGGGCTGTGTCCCTCTCTCCCTGGGGGCTGGGGGGGGGAGGGCTGTGTCCCTCTCTCCCTGAGGACTGGGGGGCTGTGTCCCTCTCTCCCTGGGGACTGGGGGGGGGGCTGTGTCCCTCTCTCCCTGGGGGCTGGGGGGGGGAGGGCTGTGTCCCTCTCTCCCTGGGGACTGGGGGGCTGTGACTCTCTCTCCTGGGGACTGGGGGGCTGTGTCCCTCTCTCCCTGGGGACTGGGGGGCTGTGTCCCTCTCTCCCTGGGGACTGGGGGGCTGTGTCCCTCTCTCCCTGGGGACTGGGGGGCTGTGTCCCTCTCTCCCTGGAGGCTGGGGGGGGGGCTGTGTCCCTCTCTCCCTGGGGGCTGTGGGGGGGGGGGGGCTGTGTCCCTCTCTCCCTGGGGGCTGGGGGGGGGGGGGCTGTGTCCCTCTCTCCCTGAGGACTAAGGGACTGTGTCCCTCTCTCCCTGGGGACTGGGGGGCTGTGTCCCTCTCCTCTCTCCCTGGGGGCTGGGGGGGGGGGGGGGCTGTGTCCCTCTCTCCCTGGGGACTGGAGGGCTGTGTTCCTTACTTCCTGGGGACTGGGGGGGGGGGGGGGGGGGGCTGTGTCCCTCTCTCCCTGGGGACTGGGGACTGGGGGGCTGTGTCCCTCTCTCACTGGGGATTGGGGGGCTGTGTCCCTCTCTTCCTGGGGACTGTGACTCTCTCTCCCTGGGGACTGGAGGGCTGTGTTCCTTACTTCCTGGGGACTGGGGGGGAGGGCTGTGTCCCTCTCTCCCTGGGGACTGGGGGGGGGGGGGGAGGGCTGTGTCCCTCTCTCCCTGGGGACTGGGGGGCTGTGTCCCTCTCTCCCTGGGGACTGGGGGGCTGTGTCCCTCTCTCACTGGGGACTGGGGGGCTGTGTCCCTCTCTTCCTGGGGACTGTGACTCTCTCTCCCTGGGGACTGGAGGGCTGTGACTCTCTCTCCCTGGGGACTGTGTCCCTCTCTCCTTGGGGACTGGAGGGCTGGGGCTGGGGATATGGATAGACTCACGTGTCTCGCTTCGCCATTCGTCAATTGCGACTAGCTGGGAAAATGAAGACTTGGTTTGCCCCCACTCACGCCATAGGAGAACTCCCTAGGACTACAATGTGCTAGAACAGGCAATTCAAAAGGCGTTTGTTTATCTTTACTCTTTCTTCTCGGGATTGGTGTAATTATCCAGGAGACAGTATCAAAGTTGGGGCGAAAAAGCGGGTACTGTCTGGTTTTGGGAAAAGATTCATTACGAGAGCTAAGACGTTGTGCGTGACTGCGGCAATCACATCAAGCACAACGCAAACAACAGACACGCCGTGTGGCTTGTGGATTGCCTTGGGATTGTGGATTGTGGATTGCCTTGGCTTGTGGATTGTGGATTGCCTTGGCTTGTGGATTGTGGATTGTGGCTTGTGGATTGTCTTGGCTTGTGGATTGTGGATTGTGGATTGTGGATTGTGGATTGCCTTGGATTGTGGATTGTGGATTGTGGCTTGTGGATTGTCTTGGCTTGTGGATTGTGGATTGTGGCTTGTGGATTGTCTTGGCTTGTGGATTGTGGATTGTGGATTGTGGATTGCCTTGGCTTGTGGATTGTGGATTGCCTTGGCTTGTGGATTGTGGATTGCCTTGGCTTGTGGATTGTGGATTGTGGATTGTGGCTTGTGGATTGCCTTGGATTGTGGATTGTGGATTGTGGCTTGTGGATTGTCTTGGCTTGTGGATTGTGGATTGTGGATTGTGGATTGCCTTGGCTTGTGGATTGTGGATTGCCTTGGCTTGTGGATTGTGGATTGCCTTGGCTTGTGGATTGTGGATTGCCTTGGCTTGTGGATTGTGGATTGTGGATTGTGGCTTGTGGATTGCCTTGGATTGTGGATTGTGGCTTGTGGATTGTCTTGGCTTGTGGATTGTGGATTGTGGATTGCCTTGGCTTGTGGATTGTGGATTGTGGCTTGTGGATTGTCTTGGCTTGTGGATTGTGGATTGTGGATTGCCTTGGCTTGTGGATTGTGGATTGTGGATTGCCTTGGCTTGTGGATTGTGGATTGCCTTGGCTTGTGGATTGTGGATTGCCTTGGCTTGTGGATTGTGGATTGTGGATTGCCTTGGCTTGTGGATTGTGGATTGTGGATTGCCTTGGCTTGTGGATTGTGGATTGCCTTGGCTTGTGGATTGTGGATTGTGGATTGCCTTGGCTTGTGGATTGTGGATTGGATGTGCTTGTGGATTGCTTGGCTGTGGATTGTGGATTGTGGCTTGTGGATTGTGGATTGCCTTGGCTTGTGATTGTGGATTGTGCTTGTGGATTGCTTGGCTTGTGGATTGTGGATTGTGCTTGTGATTGTCTTGGCTTGTGGATTGTGGATTGTGGATTGTGATTGCCTTGGCTTGTTGATTGTGGATTGCCTTGGATTGTGGATTGTGGATTGCCTTGCTTGTGGATTGTGGATTGGATGTGGCTTGTGGATTGCTGTTGGATTGTGGATGTGCTTGTGGATTGCTTGTGGATTGTTGTGGATTGTGGATTGCCTTGGCTTGTGGATTGTGGATTGCCTTGGCTTGTGGATTGTGGATTGCCTTGGCTTGTGGATTGTGGATTGCCTTGGCTTGTGGATTGTGGATTGGGATTGTTGTGGATTGCCTTGGCTTGTGGATGTGCTTGTGGATGTCTTGGCTTGGATTGTGGATTGTGGATTGCCTTGGCTTGTGGATTGTGGATTGTGGATTGCCTTGGCTTGTGGATTGTGGATTGTGGATTGCCTTGGCTTGTGGATTGTGGATTGCCTTGGCTTGTGGATTGTGGATTGTGGATTGCCTTGGCTTGTGGATTGTGGATTGTGGATTGCCTTGGCTTGTTGGATTGTGGATTGCCTTGGCTTGTGGATTGTGGATTGTGGATTGCCTTGGCTTGTGGATTGTGGATTGCCTTGGCTTGTGGATTGTGGATTGTGGATTGCCTTGGCTTGTGGATTGTGGATTGTGGACTGTGGATTGTGGCTTGCCTTGGCTAGCAAATCCGAGGCCAGGAAAACTCGCCTCAGCTCTCTTGCTTTAACGTGGTCAGTGGCCTTGCATAGGCTACGCAGGTTGATAGGCCTTCCACTCCATCCACTCGGCCTTTCTCTCTTTACACGTGCTTACCCGCTTGGAGTATGTTCCCGTAATTTTTGCTTCCTAGTCTGCTAGGAGCATTCAACTCTATTTTTCTGCTTGGACCACTTCCCTATGGGCGTGCCTTTATCCAGCACTGACCGAGGAGAGTGCTGGACACAAGTGGACACAAGGCCAACATGCGTACACTCGGCAGTAATCACTGTGCGCATCACCTGCACGGATCATTGAAAAGCAAGCACTGAATGTCTGGTTGTCCTCTCTCTCTCTCTCTCTCTCTCTCTCTCTCTCTCTCTCTCTCTCTCTCTCTCTCTCTCTCTCTCTCTCTCTCTCGTTTCTCAAGTAACGCAATCACGACTGGCATCGATTATTTGCGCGACGGAGTAAGGAGGGAAAAACAACTGTCTCACTTTTCAAGGCCGTTGAAAGAAAGCCTGACGTGGCCGATTTCTGTCAGCAGTGATCCAGTTACAGCGCATCGCTCAATTAGAAGCTGACGACAGACACAAATGAAAGAATCCCCTCGTGATTTAGAGCAACGTGTCTGTTCATTTCTGTCTTTCCATTTCAAGATGGCTGCACAACAGTCACTGCCGAGGTTGACCTTGCCAGTTCTGTGCCGAGTCAAGGCCGTCCCACGAGGTGAGACAAAAACAAGTTTTCTTGCCACATCTGTGTCTGCTCGTGTGCCAGCAGCTGTATCGAGGAATTTTTTTGTCTCCTGGATACAGAACCTCAAGGGTTTGAAGATTTAGAACATGTTCTAAATCCGTCGTGTATCACCAAGATAATTTGCGTCAGCCTATGGGCTTGCGCTATACTCCTGCAACGTCATCATCCGAGGGAAAATGGAGGACAGCGATGCACATTTCGCGTCTACTGACGAGGGACGCGAGTGTACACACACGTATTTTGACGGGGGGAGTCAAATGACTTGTTTCACTGAGACGTGTTTCAACGTTCGCGAACACCGATGAAACTGTAGCTGTGAGTCAAAAACGTTTCTTGTCGAGAAGGGTGAGCAGCGTGCTCCAGTGTGGCCGAGGGCGACAGCCTTTCCTCATACGCCGCAGTACATCGTCTGCCCCGCATTATCTCCCTTCCCAGTCTCATTTGGGCACACACAGCTCTAACATCAAGCATGACATCTTTCATCCAGCAAAAACTAATAAGGACTTATCCCACTGGAATCCATAAAAGCTTCAACCCCCCCCACCCCCCTTCTTAAAACATGGACACGATTACGTTGCTGCAAGCCACGTGTGGGTTGGGGGTCAGAATAGACCCACCGTGTGGGTTGGGGGTCAGAAAAGACCCACCGCGTCTCCCTGCCAATTCGTAAGTGGCGATTAACTAGGGATATCGTGATTTGATTTGCGCTTGAACTATTCTAGTGATTTTTGTACATAGCCTATGAAGGCTGAGAGGCCGTAAATTTTCATCCGTCCATCTATCCATCCATCCATATGTCTGCTGCAACATCTGGCATTTAATCATGTAAACATACACACACTCTTCAGTGACTGCAATATTGCAATATACAGAAGTTTGACTACCTCTCTTTGCCCCTTCCTGATCAAAGATACATAAATCTATCCATTTAGAACATAATTTCTCTTTGCATAAAAATCTAAATCTGGAAATAATGTGTGAAACATCAGATTTTGAAGTCTACGCGCAGCCATCCAAAAAATCACGGAGGGGGGACTTTTTCACTCAACACCGCCTTGCATTGTTTAGGAAGGGGCCTGCTGAACTGGTACAGCCCAGCAAAGACT
>JAWQFJ010008158.1:32500-40000 GCA_034096865.1 Theodoxus fluviatilis | reverse complement strand
GCCTTTTTGTGTGCGTTTTATCCTGGGGTGCCAGGCTTTCTGAGTACTGTATGTGTCTTTTGAACAGAGAACTGACATGGGGATAATCCTGATGGCCATTGACAACATCTATGAAAAATGCTGCAAGGAACACGAACCTCCACCAGAGCCACTGTCGCTGGAAGCCAAGCTGGACAGAACAAAGGTAAAGTGACAGCTTCATTTTTGACCTGTCCTCAAATTTATCTGTCTGGCTTGCTGTCTTGGTCTTGATGTGATCTTGGATGCAGTGCCACAAAACAAAACAAATGAATGAATGAAGAAAGAAAGAAAGAAAGAAAGAAAGAAAGAAAGAAAGAAAGAAAGAAAGAAAGAGAATAAGAAAGAAAAAGCTCTGATGGGTTCCACTAATCTTTGTAGAATTAGAGTGTTACACTGTGTGCAGGGCTCATCATAGCATAGATGGAATTTTTTTTCAAGGAAAAAAGAAAAGACTCATCAAACTTGACCAGCTTTCAATCTCACACTTATTTTGAAACATTGAGCAGATTTGCAAAAATAAGAAAAAAATCACTGCACAATGGTTGTCAACTGCTCAATATATCATGCAGAAGATAGGTATATCTGTGCCATGTATTGCATTCAATGCATGCATCTCTCTCTCTCTGTGCAGGACTACCTGAAGGACAGACATGATGTTTCCAGGAAGGCACTGGCTATGATGCAAACCGAGAAGTCAACTTCAGACAACCCCCCCCCAACACCACTCAAGCGGTCTGCAAAACCTCGTCGACACCTTCGTGTGAATGTTGTGTCACCAACTCAGGACTGATTGGGTGATGGAAATTTGATGGTTCATTTTCTCATGGCAGTTGTGGTAACCATAGTTTGGCAGTGGGTTAGCTGATGTGAGTGGCAGCTGTTCCTTGTTTGATCAAGGAAAAAGAACATGAATACTGAATATGCATGAATTCTCATGTTTAGTAACAAATGTGTTTATGGCATAACTGAGCCACTATAGTACTGCCAGGAATCAATGCGACACATACTAGAGAAAGCTGAAAGGCTTGAGTAGATATGCTGTCTGTGCCAAATTTTATAGTAGGATTTTTTCCTTGCACAGATAACTCACATGATGATAAGGTAACAGACAAACAAAAACGTGGACAAAAGTTTTGATGATGAACAGTCATAGAAAGGCTGGGAGGCTTAACCTAGGCTAAGACAGAATGCTAATGTTTGCCCAGACATGCAAGTATACATTTCAGATATATTTCATTGTCAAAATTACATACATTGTATTATGTGAAGCCAAAAGAAAAGGAGAAAGTATTTATACTTTTATCTTGTGCCTGAACGATGTCAACCACATCTGTTCTTTCTTTTTTTGGTCAAAATGTGACAAAGTCTGACGACAGTAAATTTTTAGAAGAGTTATCACTCAATAACTAATTAAGAGACCAAATGAATCCCTCCGCCCCCTCACCCCCCACCCCCACCCCCCCACCCCCACCCTCCCAAGAACAGAGACCCAACAAACTTTTGACGCATTTCTGCACATCAAATGTTATGTAAGAAAAGCAGTTTCTCTATGTTGTGGGAAACTGGTAGACTTCGTTATACACTTGTCCAACAAGATATAGATGTCTCTCATGTAGCTTTAATGCCACATAGACATGACTGATTAATTATACTCATGCACAGCACTTGCTGCAGCATGCCTAGTTTTGTGACAGTTTTGTATGAACAGAAAGAAAAGTTTGGATGTACATGGTTCATGAGAGCGTTCAGAGTGACTGATGGACTACAGATGAGTTGTAAAAGTGAGTTGTGTCTGCCTTCACATATTGAGAGTCTGTAAAAGTAGTTAAACTGTATCTACAACATCAAGTACGTCATGTATGTGTGTATCCAATTTCTGTATATTCTGTCATCATGAGCAGATGGTCTTTGATACCTGCTCTTCATGCCAAAATGAAATTTTTGACAAAGACTGTGAGACATATGGACAATAGAATGATGATTTTTGCATTAATAAAACACGTGACAATCTTAAATGTGTGCTTGTTATAAAAAAATATAACAAATGTTTTCTCTGAACAAAGCGTTTGTGGCATTCACAGTGTGTGTTTTATCTCTTCTGTCTTTCAAAGAGGCGAGGGGCAGGTGCCAGACTGTACTCTATGACAACAAGAGATAGAGGGGTGACCAATCCAGTCTGGCGATGCGAGTTGCAGAGGCAAGCTTTCGGAGAAATAATTTCTTTTCAGATCCCTGCAACTTGGTATCCCCAGACTTGATTGGTCACCCCTCTCTTGTTCTCTACTGTCTTTGGCCAGACTTTATTGGTCACCCCTCTCTTGTTCTCTACTGTCTTTGGCCAGACTTTATTGGTCACCCCTCTCTTGTTCTCTACTGTCTTTGGCCAGACTTTATTGGTCACCCCTCTCTTGTTCTCTACTGTCTTTGGCAATGTTAGTGAATGGGCGACAGACAAGTCAAATTTTCCTCCACAAGTGTCGCCCATTTTCTAAAATTAGCTAACTAGTCCAATCTCAGCATTTCTGATTTCTTTGACGAGCAGGGAAGCCATACCTTCCTCAGTGCTTTCACAAATAATCTAGAAATCTGCTCACTTACCCACACTCTTTCATAGATTAGCAACTCATCCCATACCATCTCCGACATACAAGTGTATGCAATGCTTTGTGAACATGTGCAAAGATGGGATTGCAGATGCACGTATGTCCACTAGTACACAACCTCCTGTGCATTTCTGGATGGCATAAATATTCTGTTTTTTACATACCATAGCTACAGTGAAAGTTAAAAAAAAATTTAGCTGTTGTTTTTTCTTGAAGGATTGGAAATACCAGTGCATGTTTGTGAATGACTTCAGGCGCGTGGGCAGAAGAAAATTATCACATGTCAACACAGATATATTGATACAACGGCAGTCAAAAAGCTGAGAGAGTTAGCAGTATTTAAAGACAAACAATCAGTCAGTGTCACTAGAGAATTTATTCAAGTCACAATGGATAGAAATCAGTGCCTAGAAAAAGGCGTTTACTGATTAAAACCAAAAAAAAGGAAAAAAGAACAAATGTTCACAGCACATGATGGTATCTGTCACCTAAAGGGATCCGATTTCGCTTGAGATATAAAACCATTGTAGACTATTTTGCCTTATAGAATCAGGCACTTGTGGTAGAACTCATTGAGTATCAAATAAATACAATATGTGAGCCTGGGTATCTCTGTTCAAAAGGGTTGAAAGATATCTGCCAAAATGCACAGCAATTCAACAATATTTACAAATCCACATTGAAGTTTATTCCTTTTTTTGTTTTGTTTTTCTCTCTCATTTTTCTTGTAACAATACAATAACAGTCACCACACACAGTTTTTTTCTCAAGCTGTACAAATAACCTATATGGAATGCTGATGAATCACTCATAGCACCAACTAGTTAATTTTTGGGATACACTCACAGAAGTACTGATACTTTGATATAGCCATTCAAACAGAATGTTTTAAGTACATCATAGGCCCCAGTAGCACTCCACTACAGCCTACATGACAACAATGATATGATGATTATGCCCATGCTCAGTCAAATCCAGTCATAAAACTTCATCACAAAAATGGGTCGGGAATAATCCCCATGTTCCACTTATTCTAATCTGTGCACTCATGCAATCTGACATAAATGCATTAACTTGCACATGCATAATTATACTCTCTGGAAAATAAAAATCATTAGCATTCCACAAAATCACGACAACATTACAAAACCACGATGAAAAATCCTTTCAAAGAACGTCTCTCACTACAAGCATCCAACACAAGCCTAAGAAAGAACACTAACCTGGGTTACACATGAAGCTTGAGATAGGCAGCTACCACAACATTCTTAAAGAATGACAATAACAGCTACAATAATAACAACACATGAAAATATGGCACAGCTGCTTGCCAAATGCAGTCAAAGTATGGCATGACTCTCCCTGCCAAAGGTATTTCGTAACAGTTCACATCTGACAAATATACTGTAAAAATCCGTGTTGATTCCTAGTCTTGGAAGATGCAACGTACAGATATAAAGTATTACACTGTTGTCCTCGGAATTCAGAAGCAATGACAAGGCAGAGCAGAGAAAACAGGGCAGGCTGAAAGGCTGCCTGAGGCAGATAAGTTCCCTCCAGTCCTCCACACAGCTGTGCAGGTCCCAAGGATGGCTGACTAGCAACCGTGTCACCCCAGATAGCCCATCCTCTACTCCCAGGGAGAGCAAAGTACATGCACGTCACCTCTGGCATGAATCATAAGACACATATTAAAAAGGAGGGGAAAAAATTCATACAATCTTAAACAACTGCTCCACATATCTGTGTACATATTTTGAGTTCAGCTCCAATTTATTGATTGTAAACACTCTCTTCATAAAACTAGATAGCTAGATCTTTGGAAGACATCCAACAGTTTCCTCTTTGATCAATTTTTAAAATTTAAGATGCAATTAAGTCCTCAAGATATGAACATCAAAACATTCTCTCTCCATGTAGCATCAAAAACACAAGTCAAACTAAATGCAGTATCACCTAACTTTTCAAACAGCAATTTGATCACCAAAAACATTTTATGTTCCACTCCAGACACACCAAATGAGACATTGACTGCCAGATTAATTGCACTATTACAGCCACATATTGCAACTATGTTATGGCTACTTCTCAGCATGAGTTTTGAGTCTGTAACTCGAAGGCATCACCCTTGTCAAATACTGCAATGGAAAAATAGTTGCATGCCAAAGTGCCAAAGAAATAACGTTTGCATACGTAGATTCTGTGAGTAAGGTATGTGCATGTGGACATATTCAGCTATTATTTTCATGGAGATTTTTGGCAAGGCAAAATAAACTGTAGTAGTAATAATAATAATAATAATAATAATAATAAAATAATAAAATAATAATAATAATAATAATAATAATAATAATAATAATAATAATAATAATAATAATAACATTAATAATAATAACAACAACAACAACAACAATAATAATAATAATAATAATAATAATAATAATAATAATAATAATAATAAAAGGACAAAGAAACAAGTGTGCAAAGGCCTAATTTTGAGTGGGTGAGTAAGTAAATCTACATCTGCAAAGAAAGTTCTTCATAAAATGACCTTAAAGAATGCCCCACTAGCTTACATTACACTTACTGCCACTAATAAATGAGACCTGAGTCCATCTAGACCACTCCTTTTCTTCAGACCCTTGTGGGCTCCAGTGATAAGGCACATGACTGACTCAAAGGTAAACCTACACAATACACATGCAGCAAACTTCGTGCTCATACTGATCAAACAAGTGGAAATTACCCTAACATCTTCTTCAGACAGAAGAAAGACATCTTCAAATATCAGTTCCACTCACTGTGACCACAGAGCATCATTTCTGATCATTTCATTCTGAACACTCAGAAAAGGGGTAGGTTCATCATGTTAATCAGTAGGATGTTGACAAGGTTTTCACATAGGCTACCATGCACAGAGTTCGACATGACCTGCACACATTCACAGTGAGAAAGAGAAAAGAGCTGAACCCTGAATTGAACATCACAGATACATGACTAAGCAAAAGCAACCTACCGACATCTCACTCTTGTCAATCAGGGACTCTCAACTGTGACTGAAGAACCTCTGTGAAAACAAAGACATTGTCCTACATGGCAGAGTCAAGGCACGGTACTGGAAGGCATGCAAGATGGCCGAGAGTGGTAAGCTTGACGGGGCTTCTGGTAGCTTCTCCAATGGGAAAATACAGTTTTTCCATGTGAATTTATATAATTTTCTAAGCTAGAAAAGCCATGTCTAAAGCAGATGTGCTGCTACAATTAAACGTTAAATCACCTGCATAAAAAATTATTTATCTATCACATAGGAAGTTATGTGAGCACCAATAACTTTTTCCCTCATTACCATCATGCCGTCTTGAATTCATTTGCTCTGACCATGTCAGGCCGGGACCACATCTTGGCAGGAGAAAGGCGAAACTGCCAAGTGGGGACACAGACATAGCAGAGGCTGGCACTTGTCGTCCTGCCCATCCACACCACAGAGCCACCCAGCGATCAGTGCTCCCACCAGTCTTCATAGACAGGTTTGATCATCCACAGTGCCCAGTGCCAGCATGAGCACGGGCGTTGTGTCTACAGAGGTCCTAAATAGTAGGGCATTTTAAGAAGTTATGTTGTATCATAAACATATTTTAATTGTATTTGTTGTATGAAATCAGAACATGCCCAGACTGAAATTCTATTCTATGATGAAGCATTTTCCAGCTTGGGATATAAAGCCATCAGTTGTGCATCACTACATTCTCACCTTGAGAAATGCCAGAAACATATTCGCCTTCCTATAACTTCTAAACTTCATTTTAATATGAGGGAAAGACAAGTTTTCAGCATCCACATCTCTTGTCAATATGACACAAAGCACTTCAAATTCCACTACACACACTAAGACTAAAAGAGTAAAACGAATAGATTTAAAACTAAACCTTTCACTAGCACACTTGCTTGTACAGGATGATTGCATAGAAAATTCTAGAAAAGCATAATACTATGACTGTAAGAGTAAAAATAAAAGCTTTTGTCCACATTAAAATCTCAGGGCATTCAGATCAAGAGAACAGCAACATGGATGGGACGGTGCAGTGCAGTCAACATGGAGCCTCAGGTGGGTCAAGCTGCAGTGCTGATGTTCTTCATGACAAAAGCAAGATGCACAACACTGGGGACTGTGTCCAAGCCCTGACCTGCAACTGCCTGACATGTCTGGTTCACTCAGCAAAGACCCCCTTATCAAAATGTGCCTCTTAAGGACTTGCATCAAAAAGAAAAAAATCCACACAGAGACCAAAAATGATATCATCTGCTTATCTTTCACCTTGACATGTCTTGAGCAGGATCATCTTACCTCTACACTTTAGCAGAGGGTGTGCCACAAGTGCATAGAGGCCTTATCAACATTGACTCTCTCCAGTCAGGGAAGGCTTCCCATCTAAGGGTAGAGATGCACACACAAACATCTGCACTCTTAGCTTTTGGGGTCTTGGCAGGTTTAGTCTGGGGAAAGTTTCCAGTTCAGGGGTCAAGATGTGAAACTCTTTGGGTAGGAGCCACACAGGGCAAACACAAACAAGCCTGCACAACACCCACACCCATAGCAGCTGGCTAGACCTTTGTCTCAATGTTCTGGGTGAGCAAGAGCATCTGCTGGGCCTGTGACTGGACTTGTCCCTGAGCCTGCCCCTTGCCCTGGGGGCCCGGAAGGGGCTGGGGGGTGCCTGGATTCTGGGGGAGGGACTGTGCTTGGAGAAGGGGTGGCCAGGCTGGCTGCTGGGTCAGCTGAGGCAGTGAGATCTTGCGCTGCGGCACAAGGCCCTCCTTTTTCCTCCTCTCCATTTCTCGCAGCAGCGCCATGCGGTAGGCTTCATAGGACATGACG
>JAWQFJ010008158.1:10000-27500 GCA_034096865.1 Theodoxus fluviatilis | reverse complement strand
GAAGACCAGACAAAGAAAGTGAAAACAGCTTACTGGAGGTGGAAGACCAGACAAAGAAAGTGAAAACAGCTTACTGGAGGTGGAAGACCAGACAAAGAAAGTGAAAAAAGCTTACTGGAGGTGGAAGACCAGACAAAGAAAGTGAAAAAAGCTTACTGGAGGTGGAAGACCAGACAAAGAAAGTGAAAACAGCTTACTGGAGGTGGAAGACCAGACAAAGAAAGTGAAAAAGCTTACTGGAGGTGGAAGACCAGACAAAGAAAGTGAAAACAGCTTACTGGAGGTGGAAGACCAGACAAAGAAAGTGAAAACAGCTTACTGGAGGTGGAAGACCAGACAAAGAAAGTGAAAAACAGCTTACTGGAGGTGGAAGACCAAACAAAGAAAGTGAAAACAGCTTACTGGAGGTGGAAGACGAGGCAGGTGTGAGGACATCCTGGGCCAAAGAGCGCTCCGGAAAGGTGGAGGCAGAGGTGGCTGCCTGCTGGGCGTAGTGGTTCCGTATTTCCTGGTGGTACTGCTGGATCTGCACATTCTCCTCCAACTGCTGCAGAGTGTAGTACTCACTGCTGAACATTCCATAGCCACCATCCTCTGTGGGAAATCAAATTCAACATTTAATTCTTAGAGGGGGAAAAAACCAAATACAGTATCAGATCGGTGCATGTGTGTCAGTGAGAGAGTACTGATGCCCAGGCTAAAGAGCGAGTGAGTCCTTCTTCCTGTTGCCTCCATCATTTGGAAGTGACTGGGCGCAGCGCTTGAAGGAAACAACAGACACTGTTTGATTAAACCACTGCAGCTCAATACAACAGTTGTGTTACATTTTTCTTTCAGACCAGAAGCAACCGCAATGTCACATCTGGCAGAATTTTTCGCTATCTCATTGAAAAAAACTTGAGTTTATGGCTATTTTGAGGGCAGAAAAACAATATTTTTCTGTGCTGTATTTTGATTGTGTTACATTTCAAAATGTTGAGATAAAAAGGATAAGTACTAGGACTGGTAGGAGCAACAATGATGTCGCAGTAGTGTAGTATATCAACTTAGCTTTCTAACAGTGAGAACATTTTGTTACTAGAACAAATAGAGTGAAGACATGTTTTTAATGAACATAGTTGACTGTGTGTTCTTCATGGAAAATAGTTAAGGTTTTGGGAAGTCAATTTCATTGTGCACATTAGGCCGTAATTGGTCAAGTTGTATGTCAGGTACATAGATACATATATCAGATGGAGGTGGCAAAACTCAAGCTTAACTTTCTCTGCTGGATGATCAGGGCATTAACAAAATGATAGATGAGCTAAATCTTTATTAGAAACTTTTCCTCTCATGATTTTTAAAAATTAGACTCAATATTCTTTTCCAAGTCAATTTGCCTCCAAAGCCCTCTGATTAACACACTAATTTCCACAGCCATACCCAGTCAACATAAATTGCCTAATTGCTTTAATGTGAGCATAACTCACTATAACAAGTATAATTCACCAGCAAGTTTACAAACAAAACAAGAACAACACATTCCTTTCCTTTGACTTCTTACAACCATTGTGGGCAGAGCTCAGGTTGTGATGGATCATTTGCTCTGTCTTGCTCTGGACTACAGACAACTGAACACTGTCTGCCATTGCAGAAGATAAACACTATGAAGAGATAGATGCACTCAATGGGGAAACATAAATGGTGGCCAAAATACTGAACTGACAAAGCAGAAAAAATCCACCATTTTGTTGCAGCTTATGTGAATCTACATGTAGGCGCTACATACATAAAAGTGCCTCATCTCATGCCCTTGAAAATTTCAATTAACAATGGACTATGAAGAGATAGATGCAATTAAATGGTGGCCAAAATACTGAACTGACAAAGCAGAAAAAAATCCACCATTTTGTTGCAGCTTATGTGAATCTACATGTAGGCGCTACATACATAAAAGTGCCTCATCTCATGCCCCTTAAAATTTCAATTAACAATGAACTTAGAAAAAAATTGTTTAGGAAAAAAAGCATTTTCTAAAACAGCTAAGGCTTTCCTATTAAAAAAAACACAACCCCAAATAACAGACTAGTAATTTGCATCCTAACACAATTTTGCCAGAAAGGATTCTCTGGCTAAAATAAAAAAGATAAAAATAAGCAATGCATACATATATATATATATATATATATATATATATATATATATATATATATATATATATATATATATATATATAGCTACAACTATTCACTGTCAAATTTCACTGAAAAGCAGCCGGCAAGCTGAAATGTTAGGTCACTATGACCTCATTCTCCTCTGCCCTACCCCCAGTTGGACAAGCATGAGAGGCAATGGAATTTCCTGTGTCACAGTCATGGGTCCCCACACCTAAGGCCTGACTCATCCTGCCCTGCATGGCCCTGCAGTGGCAGTGTGTCCGAGGTTCAGACCAATATGGAGTGCTGCTTTTATCACAGAGTTACATGTATGCCAAATGTGCCAACAGATGTCTGAGAGAAAGGTACACTTCTAGTTCTAGCTATGAAACACAGGTACCGCTTTGAATTTTGATTCAGTACAACAGCAAAAGACATGCTTAGCTTGGGGTAAATGTCATTAAAACATTATTCAGTTAATTTTTATCTCTATACTCTGTGATAAAATACCATTCTCTTTTCCTCACAATATTTCACTTCTGAGGCCCAAGTAAACACAATTTCAAATATAATCAGTATTTTCTTTTTCCCCCTCCACTTTCTGAAAAGTAACCAGATTCCAAGACAAAGTACACAAAGTTTGTTTGACACTTTCACCACACACACACACACACACACACGCGCGCACACACACACACACACACACACACACAAACACGCATGCATTCACACACACATGCATAAACACATGTATGCATATGCACAAACACTCTCTCTCTCTCTCTCTCTCTCTCTCTCTCTCTCTCTCTCTCTCTCTCTCTCTCTCTCTCTCTCTCTCTCTCTCTCTCTCTTCAAACACCCCAACCATCCCAACTATCTCACAGTCCCTGCTATGCAACCATCAAAACTCACCTTCCCGAATCATGCCTAGGGAGTTCTGGTTTCGATCCTCAGCACTTGGGTAGCCATGTCCAGAGCCTGCAGTGACGTGTTGCGCCAATGCACTTGGGTAGTGCTGTCCCTGCGTCTGTGTGTGTGACTGTGCATGTGTCTGTGCATGCGATTGTGCGTGCATCTGTGCATGTGTCTGATGGTACACCCCCCCAGCCACTGTCCGGTCATGGCTGACAGGCTGCGAGTAGGCCACACCCACAGCCCTTGGTGTGATGGTTGTCTCTGTGCTTCGCACTCCCTGGGGCTGGGACAGGTAGAGGGCCTGCATGCCCTGGGACAGTTGGGACATGGAGGAGGGGACAGGGGAGGGGGAGGGGGCAGGGGACATGCCTTGGGACGGGAGGACACTGGGAGTTTCCAGACGATCTGAGTGGGACGTTGCCCCAGAAGCATGGGTCAGGGAACTGTGGGGGGAGGAGGTGGCCTGGCCAGTCAGGCGGGAGGGGAGGGGGATGGAGGGGTGGGCAGGCAGGCTGCCACTGCTGACAACCTGCTGGGGAATGTAAGAGGCTGGGGTCTTGGTGCTCCTCCGCTGGAAGTTGGTGCCTTGCCGCACAGGTGTGTGGTAGTCTGCAGAGGAATGAAGACACAATAGTCATCTAGAGGGCACAGGTGTGTGGTAGTCTGCAGAGGAATGAAGACACAATAGTCATCTAGAGGGCACAGGTGTGTGGTAGTCTGCAGAGGAATGAAGACACAATAGTCATCTAGAGGGCACAGGTGTGTGGTAGTCTGCAGAGGAATGAAGACACAATAGTCATCTAGAGGGCACAGGTGTGTGGTAGTCTGCAGAGGAATGAAGACACAATAGTCATCTAGAGGGCACAGGTGTGTGGTAGTCTGCAGAGGAATGCAGACACAATAGTCATCTAGAGGGCACAGGTGTGTGGTAGTCTGCAGAGGAATGAAGACACAATAGTCATCTAGAGGGCACAGGTGTGTGGTAGTCTGCAGAGGAATGCAGACACAATAGTCATCTAGAGGGCACAGGTGTGTGGTAGTCTGCAGAGGAATGAAGACACAATAGTCATCTAGAGGGCACAGGTGTGTGGTAGTCTGCAGAGGAATGCAGACACAATAGTCATCTAGAGGTCACAGGTGTGTGGTAGTCTGCAGAGGAATGAAGACACAATAGTCATCTAGAGGGCACTATGAGAGGCATACCTCCATAAGGGACACCACAATTTCTCCTACATGACCTGTATAGTTTGATTCATTTTAGAGTCTGCTGGAGGTCTCTGAGTGCCAACATATACACTGGCGTCATCAATAGCCTGATGTCAACCATGAGGCGTGATAACATTTCTCTCTTTGGTTGTAATTCCAGAACGAGATAACAAATAAGCTCCAAAACATAATGGATTTTTCCTTGGGCGAAACCCTGGCCTTGTACCAAATGTCATCAGAATTTGTTGTGAACTTTTTGAGCTATTTTGCTGAATAACTAACAAACCAAGGGTAAAACATAACCTCCTTGACAAAGGTAATGGAGAGCATCAATACTACAGTGTATTATAAAAACACTTAGCAAAAATCATCAACAAAATTATCACAATCATCAAAATCAACATAATAAGCACAGTCGTCATGTCCTTCATAGTCATTATAATCACCACCATGCATTGAAGTTGAACACCACAAGCTGGCCGAGAAATGACTGCCAGACAGCACTTGAACTAGGGCTGGGGCATAGTGACCCTGAACCACAAAAAGTGACTCAAACTCATAGCTTTAAACATGTCTGTTGTCTGCAAGGAATGGTCCCATAATGCAACTACTCAACTGAGAGTGAGACTATAAAAATCCTGACTGAGAGAAAAGAGAACCATAAAAAATGCAGGTATTGGTATTAGAACCATTTAAAAAAGCAGGTATTGGTAATATCCACAGGATAATGTCACAGAGAGAGAGAGAGAGAGAGAGAGAGAGAGAGAGAGAGAGAGAGAGAGAGAGAGAGAGAGAGAGAGAGAAAGAGAGAGAGAGAGAGAGAGAGAGATGTATATGAAAATAAGTCTACACACTGCATGATCACACACGTGTAAATAACATTTATTCATAACCAGTATGTTGGACATTATTGGCATGGCTAAACAATTTCTTGCTAGAGTATTAGGGTTCAGATACAAATCACTTTCCAATCACCAAAAATAAGCTCAGTATATGATTATATCCACAAATCATTTGAAATCTCAAACACAAACTTTAAAAAAAGCATAAAGCTTGCAAGTATTCTATCTCAGAGCCCTATTACCAAATGAATCACACAGAACAACACATCCAAAATCTTTCCATGAGTTGATTGAATAGCATTTTCTGCTCTGCTGACACACACTGTGAGTGTGTGCTGAGACAAATTTGTGCTGTCAGTTTGAAGCATTATTACTTGCTCTCATCAGAAGCCACCCACAAATTACTTGACAGTTTGACAAGCATCAACAATGAACAGATGCTGATGAAAACTTGATGAAAAGATACCATTTTTCTTACCTCAGGATTCATTTGTTCTAAAAGTCCACTCAGATATAATGGTGGTTATCACCCTATATAGGTATCCACAAGGGAAATATAAAACATGGTACAATCGTTCTCAGAACCTCTACCTTAGAAGAGTTGCCCTAGCCCTAGGAATGTGTAAGTCAGATTCTAAGCAAAAATCAAGAGGAATCAATGCCAACCAGCAAAATGCTATTTTTGAGGTAACAGTTTGAAAAAAGAGGGGTGGGATGGTGGACCACCTAAACTGAATAATCAGTCATCATTATATATATGAGTTATCATGCGAGTGATCAGGACTTGCATAGTTGCAATATCTTTTTGCATCATGAACATGAATTAAACAGTGGAGAAGACAGCAGGCTATGCCATCAAGTTATGTTTGATGTGCAAATTGAATAAGTCAAATTCAGGATTATAATGTAATCCTATTACATGTCGGTCATAGCGTTTGAGTGTAGTTTTAAAACAAGGCAACATTTCCGTCGAAACTATCACAGACAGATCTTATTATCAGATTAATCCACATCGGACAGATCTTATTATCAGATTAATCCACATCGGACAGATCTTATTATCAGATTAATCCACATCGGACAGATCTTATTATCAGATTAATCCACATCGGACAGATCTTATTATCAGATTAATCCACATCGGACAGATCTTATTATCAGATTAATCCACATCGGACAGATCTTATTATCAGATTAATCCACATCGGACAGATCTTATTATCAGATTAATCCACATCGGACAGATCTTATTATCAGATTAATCCACATCGGACAGATCTTATTATCAGAGTAATCCACATCGGACAGATCTTATTATCAGATTAATCCACATCGGACAGATCTTATTATCAGAGTAATCCACATCGGACAGATCTTATTATCAGATTAATCCACATCGGACAGATCTTATTATCAGAGTAATCCACATCGGACAGATCTTATTATCAGATTAATCCACATCGGACAGATCTTATTATCAGATTAATCCACATCGGACAGATCTTATTATCAGATTAATCCACATCGGACAGATCTTATTATCAGATTAATCCACATCGGACAGATCTTATTATCAGATTAATCCACATCGGACAGATCTTATTATCAGATTAATCCACATCGGACAGATCTTATTATCAGATTAATCCACATCGGACAGATCTTATTATCAGATTAATCCACATCGGACAGATCTTATTATCAGATTAATCCACATCGGACAGATCTTATTATCAGATTAATCCACATCGGACAGATCTTATTATCAGATTAATCCACATCGGACAGATCTTATTATCAGATTAATCCACATCGGACAGATCTTATTATCAGATTAATCCACATCGGACAGATCTTATTATCAGATTAATCCACATCGGACAGATCTTATTATCAGAGTAATCCACATCGGACAGATCTTATTATCAGATTAATCCACATCGGACAGATCTTATTATCAGATTAATCCACATCGGACAGATCTTATTATCAGATTAATCCACATCGGACAGATCTTATTATCAGATTAATCCACATCGGACAGATCTTATTATCAGATTAATCCACATCGGACAGATCTTATTATCAGATTAATCCACATCGGACAGATCTTATTATCAGATTAATCCACATCGGACAGATCTTATTATCAGATTAATCCACATCGGACAGATCTTATTATCAGAGTAATCCACATCGGACAGATCTTATTATCAGATTAATCCACATCGGACAGATCTTATTATCAGATTAATCCACATCGGACAGATCTTATTATCAGATTAATCCACATCGGACAGATCTTATTATCAGAGTAATCCACATCGGACAGATCTTATTATCAGATTAATCCACATCGGACAGATCTTATTATCAGATTAATCCACATCGGACAGATCTTATTATCAGATTAATCCACATCGGACAGATCTTATTATCAGATTAATCCACATCGGACAGATCTTATTATCAGATTAATCCACATCGGACAGATCTTATTATCAGATTAATCCACATCGGACAGATCTTATTATCAGATTAATCCACATCGGACAGATCTTATTATCAGATTAATCCACATCGGACAGATCTTATTATCAGATTAATCCACATCGGACAGATCTTATTATCAGATTAATCCACATCGGACAGATCTTATTATCAGATTAATCCACATCGGACAGATCTTATTATCAGATTAATCCACATCGGACAGATCTTATTATCAGATTAATCCACATCGGACAGATCTTATTATCAGATTAATCCACATCGGACAGATCTTATTATCAGATTAATCCACATCGGACAGATCTTATTATCAGATTAATCCACATCGGACAGATCTTATTATCAGATTAATCCACATCGGACAGATCTTATTATCAGATTAATCCACATCGGACAGATCTTATTATCAGATTAATCCACATCGGACAGATCTTATTATCAGATTAATCCACATCGGACAGATCTTATTATCAGATTAATCCACATCGGACAGATCTTATTATCAGATTAATCCACATCGGACAGATCTTATTATCAGATTAATCCACATCGGACAGATCTTATTATCAGATTAATCCACATCGGACAGATCTTATTATCAGATTAATCCACATCGGACAGATCTTATTATCAGAGTAATCCACATCGGACAGATCTTATTATCAGATTAATCCACATCGGACAGATCTTATTATCAGATTAATCCACATCGGACAGATCTTATTATCAGATTAATCCACATCGGACAGATCTTATTATCAGATTAATCCACATCGGACAGATCTTATTATCAGATTAATCCACATCGGACAGATCTTATTATCAGAGTAATCCACATCGGACAGATCTTATTATCAGATTAATCCACATCGGACAGATCTTATTATCAGATTAATCCACATCGGACAGATCTTATTATCAGATTAATCCACATCGGACAGATCTTATTATCAGAGTAATCCACATCGGACAGATCTTATTATCAGATTAATCCACATCGGACAGATCTTATTATCAGATTAATCCACATCGGACAGATCTTATTATCAGATTAATCCACATCGGACAGATCTTACTCTAGGTCGTAACAAGAAGTACGGAATCGGCACGTCGTAACTGGCAAAGATCACGTGCGTGCACTTCAATCAGCTTCATGTGTTGTTGCTTCTTTCACAAAAAGTCACAAGCAGCGACATCATGAACAAAAGCAAGCAAACTACATCACAAAAGAAATTTACTCACTTCGAAGCACTGGTGGGGTGTCTCTCTTCACGTATCTCCCAGCTATGCCTTCATTTAGCCCTGTATCTTTCTTCTTCGACATCATTATTCATTTACGGAGGGACCAGTTGAGCACAAGTTTCACGACTTCGTCATATTTCCACACACCAGATATACTGTTGGATTCTGCATGAAACCTGTTAAGTCCTTGGGGCTCAAGAAAGTGACAACATTTCATTCTTCACAAGTCACTGCTGAGAAAACAGGCCCGTCCTCGATTGACAACTTGATGCATGCAGCCTGAACCGTGAACGATGCCAAATATTCCGTTTAGTTCCACCAAAAATGTGCTGTCTCTGATCTTCTTGTCACTTTGAGCAATCACGGCCGATGAATTTCCAAGTAGGGATGTCCGATCCACAGATCTTGAATAAACATGAGACAGTTATTAACGTCAACCGGTGTCAGATGATCAATCAAAATGTAAACACAAAAATGTACAGGAAATAACGAACAGTGCTAGTACGCAAAACGTCATCATAATGGCGTTCTTCTATCCGGAAGTTACGTAGAGCGCACTACTTCGTTGTTGTAGCAACGCTACACCAAGGCGACTTGCCGACCGCAGTGTTGTGAGCTCGGTGTCCTGTGATCCTTCCCAACCGGCTCCCATCGAGGTGGACTGGGTAATAGATACAACTTCTCTGGAGTCACGCAAAGGGAAAACTACATCTTTGGAGTGGCGAGAAGGGGGAGCCAAGATGACTTCGACGCCGCCCAAATCCGCGTCTTCTTCCATGCCTCCGACACCTGTCAGTTTAGAAATGTCCAACGACAAACTGGCTCCAAAGGAATACGAATTCATCAAGGCAAAATCGTACCTCCTCACCGTCAGCACGCAATCAGGACTAAACCTGTGAGTAGATTTGTTTCGATATAGCCACTCGCACATTCTTGACGTGCTTTCTTTTACTGAAAATCAAGATAATTGTTAACCGTGAAGTATGTACTTACTAAAGATCGAATCGGGAATAAACCTGGCTGTGACATAATTTGTTCACACACACACACACACACACACACACACACACACACACACACACACACACACACACACACACACACACACACACAAACACACACACAAACACACACACACACACACACACACACACACGCTCTCTCTCTCTCTCTCTCTCTCTCTCTCTCTCTCTCTCTCTCTCTCTCTCTCTCTCTCTCTCTCTCTCTCTCTCTCTCTCCTCTCTCTCTCCTCTCTCTCTCTCTCTCTCTCTCTCTCTCTCTCTCTCTCTCTCTCTCTCTCTCTCTCAAATATGCGTGTCTGCATGTGTTACTTCAATTAATGTATCACACTCGTGTAAGACTGACAATGGAGGACTGGTACCTCTTGTTCAAGGCAAGACTATGAGAGTAAATACAAATGTTCTCTCCCCGCAGGTATGACCACCTCTCCAGAGTGCTGACAAGGGTGTTGGATGAGAGACCAGAAAATGTGGTGGATGTTTTCGAGGACATGAGCAATGACGCAAAGAGGGAAAAATTTACCTCAAAGGTTGACACAGTTCAAGACAAAGTCGACAAGTCTACAGAAGTTGCTCTGGCTGAAATCCAAAAGAAATTGTTCTCAGTGAGTATATCTTTGGCTTGTCTGCAGCCATGAATCCTCCACATCTCCACTGCTTACCTCTCCTGTACCCACACCTCTCCCCTCCCCATCACCACCATGTCATAATCAAAATAATGATTATTCATGCAGCTGCACTCAGAAATTTTTTTAACCTGTTATTTACTTGGTGATTTATTCAAAAATCCAAAATCATCTTCTAGAAATTCAGAAAGTTATTTTACATTACCGTATCCAGAACGGCGATTTATCTTTTTAACACTCGATGTATCCCCTAACCCCGGGTTATCTTGACTTCCGGTTAAATTTTCCTATGCATGACGGCGATTTAGCCCTAACCTTGCGTCAAAGCAGAGGGTTAAACTAACCTCCCGATGTCGGCAAGATAAATAGATAACCCGGGGTTATCTTTGACTGAGCAAGTATTGGATCTTTTAATCAGATGTACATGCGTTCATGTGTGCGGCACGCGTTGTGAGTGTGTGTAGAAAACGTTTTATGACTCTAATCCAGCCGCGATTCACTGCTTGATGTGAAGAATTTCCTCTCACTGCCTTGCCTGTCTCTGTGCAGTGAGCAAATGACCTTGGCCTGTATACAGCTTCACTAGGGAAGGTAAATCGGTTAGATAAGGTACGCTCGTCAGAGGATCCTAGGTTGCGCTTTGCTATATATATATACTGGTTTCCAGCCAAGGGAGAGCGGAACAGACAGTTGGAATCGTCTGAGTTGACCGAGACTTAGCTAACCCCGCGTTATTTTCGCTTCGTGGATGGGGATTTAACCTATCGCCTAACCTCGCAATAGCTAACCCGGGTTTAGAGATACATCGAGGTTAAAATAACTCGCCCTTCTGGATACGGGCCCAGATAATAATAATAATATGTTTATTTATAAGGCGCACTTCCTCCACACAGTCAAAAAAGTACATAGTGGAGCTCTAGGCGCACACACACACAAAAACACGCACACATTATCATACAGTTTGAGCCTGAACATGAAACGCACATTCACACGTTATAATACAACATGCATCCTACACGTGAAGAAACACACACATGCATTATATACAAACATGAGCCAGAAACATTCAGCAAGTACGAAATATTTTCAATAGGACTTAGAGAACAAGTGGGTTTTCAGATTTGACCGAAAGGAAGCTGCAGTGTTTGCATGACGCACTGAGAAGGGGAGTCCGTTCCAGGTGGTAGGACCCTGGTATGAAAAAGTACGCTGACCAAATGTTTTTGACCTAACGGACGGAACTTTGAAGATGCGAGTGTCGCAAGAAGAGCAAAGTTGTCTAGATGGTGTGTAGATGTGAAGGAGTTGAGACAGATAGAGAGGAGCGACAGCAGAGACAGAGTTGAAGCAGAGGCAGGAGGTTTTGTATTGGATCCTAGCAGAAACTGGTAGCCAATGAAGAGAGTGGAGGATAGGAGTAATGTGATGAGACTTTCTAACTTTACAGATGAGGCGAGCAGCAGAGTTCTGGACTCTTTGGAGCCGATCCACGAGATACTTAGGGCAACCGGAAAGAAGGCTATTGCAGTAGTCGAGGCGTGAAAGAATGAAAGCACAGACGAGAGTTTGAGTAGCAATATTGTTCAGAACAGGTCTGTCAGTGGGTTATGATGTAGTGTTTGTAAGGTCAGATGTTAATTGTCACCTCTAACATGATTTATTGCAACTTTTAAGCATACCATTTTTATTGACTCACATGCGAAGCAAAAGTGAGTCTATGTACTCACCCGTGTCGTCCGTCCGTCCGTCCGTCCGTCCGGGCGTAAAAACTTAAACGTTGGATTTTTCTCGGAGACTATTAAGTCTATTAATACCAAATGTGGCATGATGGTGTATGATGACAAGGCCTCAAAAAACATACATAGTGACTTGACCTTGCTTCAAGGTCAAGGTCACAGGGGCCATAAATGTTGTCTAAAAAACAGCCATTTTTCACATTTTCTCAATTTTCTCTGAAGTTTTTGAGATTGGATACCTGACCTATATATGGTATATAGGGCAAAGTAATCCCTATCTTTTGATACCAGTTTGGTTGACCTTGCTTCAAGGTCAAGGTCACAGGAGCTCTTCAAAGTTGGATTGTATACATATTTTGAAGTGACCCTGACCCTGAACTATGGAAGATAACTGTTTCAAACTTAATAATTATGTGGGGCACATGTTATACTTTCATCATGAGACACATTTGGTCACATATCATCAAGGTCAAGGTCACTTTGACCCTTATGAAATGTGACCAAAATGGGGTAGTGAACCACTAAAAGTGACTATATCTCATGGTAGAAAGTGCCAATAAGCACCATTGTGCTTCCTATGTCTTGAATTAACAGCTTTGTGTTGCATGACCTTGGATGACCTTGACCTTGGGTCAAGGTCACATGTATTTTAGTAGGAAAAATGTGTAAAGCATTTCTTAGTGTATGATGTCATTGGTAGGTTTACTTGTTTGACCTTGACCTTGAAGGTCACCTGAAGGTCAAGGTCATATAAAGGTCAAGGTCAAGCATGTGAGTCGTATGGGCTTTGCCCTTCTTGTTAGGAGTTAATCAGTGAGTAGGTTTTAAAACCCTTTCTATCTATTCACTTCAGTGTCTTGACTCGGCGACAGAAAGTTCAATAGAGCATGTTCCATCACATAATTATAGAGACGATAAATTAACTTGAAATCCACAAATATTCATCATTCTGCAGGATTTGAGTGTAACGCCATCATAGGTCATGGAAGGAAAATACACTTTGTTGCATGATATTTGCACATGAAAATGCATCCAGATTTGCTTGTTGGGCTGTGTGGCTCATTGCATGGAAAGATAATTGTCATGATGTCATTTCTATTCAGTGACATATCAACATCACTGGAGTAGACAATTCCTTAATTCTGTTGATGGAAGAAGCAGTCATGCAAACTTGCCATCATGAATGAAACAGGCACTGTTACCAGCCACATTCCTTTCCCTGGAAAACATCATTGTTGAGATTTGAAGCACTTCATTCTCCTGAGATCTTTAAGATTTAGCTTTATGTCATCCTGCAATGACACTCACATAATTATGTTATGTTAAGCTGCTTGAGGTCACAATTGTTAACTCCTGTAAAATTCTTCACTCTTCTTCCAAATGGGGAACCCACTTGAAGATGAAATCAGCAATTCTTAGAGCTTAGGAAAACAGCTGTCTTAACTTTCCATGCAGGGTCTGATTGGCTTTAACTGTGATCTGTTTTCCTTATACTCACTCTATGTCAGCATGTAATATCATCACAGTCTGTTCTATGCACACTTTACATGAAGAGTGGCTGTTTTTTTCCATGCAACAGCGTGGTGATGGAGAGGATGAGGAGGCCGTGGCCGATGAGGAGGTGGAGACTCCTCTGCCCAACATGCTGGAGCTGGCCTTCTTCTTTGAGCAAGCTGGAGTTGGCATGAACCGTGAGGAGATCATCCGCATCTGGCTTGCACTCAAGCACCTTGTGGACAACCACCCCTTGCAGCACGTCCGCTTCTGGGGCAAGCTCCTTGGCACTGAACAGAACTACTATGTTGCCGAGGTTGAGTACAGGGAGGGAGACGAGGAAGAGGAGGAAGAGGAAGAGGTAGGTGGACTGCACATGTGGTATTACATTCCCCCCCCCCCCTCCCCCCCCTACCCCCCCCCCCCCCCCCCCATGTATTTAACAGCTGAGGGCTGTGTAATTCAATTGTGTAGATTGCAACTGAGTTGACAGCATAACAAATCATTGACCATATTATCTCATTTGCTAAGGAGTTGCATTGGTTGTGTGTGTGTGTGTGTGTGTGTGTGTGTGTGTGTGTGTGTCTGTGTGAGCATGCATGCCTGTGTGCGTGTGTGTGTGTGTGTGTGTGTGTGTGTGTGTGTGTGTGTGTGTCTGTGTGAGCATGCATGCCTGTGTGCGTGTGTGTGTGTGTGTGTGTGTGTGTGTGTGTGTGTGTGTGTGTGTCTGTGTGTGTGTGTGTGTGTGTGTGTGTGTGTCTGTGTGAGCGTGCATGCCTGTGTGCGTGTGTGTGTGTGTGTGTGTGTGTGTGTGTGTGTGTGTGTGTGTCTGTGTGTGTGTGTGTGTGTGTGTGTGTGTGTGTGTGTGTGTGTGTGTGTGTGTGTGTGTGTGAGCATGCATGCCTGTGTGTGTGTGTGTGTGTGTGTGTGTGTGTGTGTGTGTGTGTGTGTGTGTGTGTGTGTGTGTGTGTGTGTGTGTGTGTGTGTGTGTGTCTGTGTGAGCGTGCATGCCTGTGTGCGTGTGTGTGTGTGTGTGCATGTGTGTGTGTGTGTGTGTGTGTGTGTTTAAAACAAAAAATTTATTGCCTACCTGTGATCTCATCCAAAGTGATTGCTCGATAGCAACCACCACCACCACAACAACAACAACAACAGCAACAAAGGTTTTAGTGATTATGTTTGATCACGTTTGTTGCTTGCACCACACTGTATTCGCTTTGGAGCATATAAGCACTGATTCTTTTCTGTTGTCATTTCAGGAGGAGCAGAATGAGGATGACCAGACAGAGAAGGAGGACATGGAGGATGGAGATGAAGGTATGGATTCTCATTTTGAAGAATTCTCTATCATATCAAAATATATTTTGTGAGGCTGTCTTGAATATGATAAATCTGAATACATGTAGATAAGATACCTGAAAGTAGGAATTAATTTATCAATGCCATTTATATCATTCTTGGCAAGACTCCTATTATTGGCATTCCTTGACTCACATCACATTAGAAGACCATTATTCAGAAGAAAATGAAGAGGAAGAGAAAGAGAAGGGAGACATAAAGGAAGAGATTCAATGATATCTACAACAAAAACATTATAGTCATCTGTGTTCCTTACAAGTAAGAATCTGAGCTCTTCCTGCCACTGACACCAAGGTGTGGCTGTGTGTTGCAGAGGAGCAGGAGGAGGATGACACTCCCAAGCCAGACTTCAAACCTCCACCAGTTGTTCCCAAGGAGGAGAACAGGACTGGTGCCAACAAGAAGACATACTTTATCTGCAATGACCGTAAGTTTTCACACTGACCTTGCCCGAGTGGCTGCGGCACAGAGCTGATGACTTCCATCTTTGGAAAAAATGGAGGAACATTTTAAAAGATTTTACTAAGCTTTGGGATCTTGAGGTCGATGTGGAAACTTATCTGAGATGTTATGTTGTTTTGGTTGTGGGAAAAGTCTTTGAGGGTTGTTAGAATTTCTCTCAGCAAAATCCTCTGGGCACAGTGGAATCTATTAAATTACTTTCTTGTTGTACTGAGACTTTTTTTTCGGAAAGTTTGCATAGTCTTTGCTTGAGATCCCTCAGACTTTTTTGAGGGGTCTGTCTCGTGAGGACTATGGCTTTGTTCCTGAAAAAGAAAAGTGTATTTCAGAATTGCTCATTTAATATTGGGCTGGAATTTTGCAAAGAGATGGAGGGTAATTCCTATCATTTTTCTGTATCCAGATTATTTTCTTGACTCAAGAGCTTTTTCCTAGAATAAAATTCATAAATGATAGTAGATCACTTTTGAAGTACAGGAAAAATGCTTCATTTCTCACACAGTCACAGTGATATGGAAACTGGAAAGGAAGAAGAAAAAAAGAGGCTGATCTTGTCCATGTCTTTTGGTGGGCGATGTTTCAAGGCTAGTTGAAGACAAGTGTTTGTGAAAGTACTTTGGTATGAACATTTGT
Source organism: Theodoxus fluviatilis (assembly GCA_034096865.1). Taxonomy (NCBI): domain Eukaryota; kingdom Metazoa; phylum Mollusca; class Gastropoda; order Cycloneritida; family Neritidae; genus Theodoxus; species Theodoxus fluviatilis. The sequence goes on along the minus strand of JAWQFJ010008158.1, from coordinate 11,320 downwards.
GTATGTATACATATATCAAACTTAAGCGTGTGTGTGTTGCAGCTGGTAAACCCTGGATCAAGCTGCCTTCCGTCACCCCTGCCCAGATTGTTGGGGCTCGCAAAGTCAAGAAGTTCCTCACTGGCAGACTTGATGCACCAGTAAGCATGGAAGCTTTTGCTGTTTGATTTTACACCTTTCTGTACCCTGTAGCAATGTCCCAGCATCACCTCAAATAAGGTTTTCGTTTTCATCCTACACAATGCATAGTTAAAGTGTTGTTCATAAATTATCCTGCAAGATTATAAAACATTGTACCCCTCTCTAGATGGGAGATGTATTAACACATATTGTTCATCAAGATAAACTTGTCTGAAGATGCTCGACATGTCATCTGTGTGTAGGCAAAGATTTGGTGTGAGTGAGAAAACCAAGCAGCAGGTAACATGTGCCCCTTGACCTCTTCGGCTACAGGTGGTCACCTTCCCTCCCTTCCAAGGCAACGAGTCCAACTACCTCCGTGCTCAGATCGCCAGGATCAGCGCTGGCACACACATTTCTCCTCTGGGCTTCTACACCTTCGATGAGGAAGAGGAGGAAGAAGAGGAGGGAGAGGGTAAGTGCACCTTGTGCGGAGACTGACAGGAGTTATCTCCCTTGTATTGCTCGTCGTATCCTTGTCTCCCCCCACCTCGCATCCCCATCCACCCCCACCCCCACCCCCACCCCCCACCTCCATCCCCACCCCTTCCAAGTCTCGGAGACTTTTCGTAGCTCAGAGGGAAGGATGACCTCGGATTAGACATCATTTAGAAACACACGTCTATTGCTTTGTAGGGAATCAAAACTTTTTCTTTGTCTGTCTGTATGTGTGTGTGTGCGCGTGTATGTGTGTGTGTGTATGTGTGTGTGTGTGTGTGTGTGTGTGTGTGTGTGTGTGTGGTGTGTGTGTGTGTGTGTGAGAGAGAGAGAGAGAGAGAGAGAGAGAGAGAGAGAGAGAGAGAGAGAGAGAGAGAGAGAGAGTTGTATGCATGTATAAATTTAAGAGATTCCCAGACTCTGATGGCTTCAGCACACAAACGCATGCGCACACGCGCGCATTCAGTCACTCTAACTGATTTAGGCCCATTAAAATACTGCTACTTCCTATCAAATCCATGAGCTTATATATAGCTTTCAACTTGCAGAAAAAAATCTTCACAAGTTCCTCTGTGATCCGTTGCATAGCTGTCTAAGCAGTGGTCTCTTCTTTTAAAAAGAGAGAGAGAGAGAGAGAGAGAGAGAGAGAGAGAGAGAGAGAGAGAGAGAGAGAGAGAGAGAGAAAGAGAGATCAGAGAGAGA
>JAWQFJ010008158.1:0-5000 GCA_034096865.1 Theodoxus fluviatilis | reverse complement strand
ATTTCTGTAGGTCCATTGCCACCAACGAAATCCTTTGACCAAATGAACTGTCTCCATCGTGCCTAGGAGTTTGCTTGGCTTTACTTTCAAGTGAAGTCGCCCGCACAAAAGCACCCAACGATTGACTTTCTCCGATTCAACAAGTGGGTCGGGCACCGTTATAAAAAATACTCCTTTCATGTGGTCTTTTTTGCTTGTATCTTGAAATCGCTGTTGCAATTTTCCCCCAGGAGCAGTGGTCGAACCATCTTGCAGCACAGCAATGGGGACGCACGCTAGGATGTCCCCCGGAAGTTGGTAGACGTCCACTCGCTTATTCTATTTTTAGATCGCGCCGTTTCCCTGCTTGCCTGCAGACGCTACGCCATGCATATCAAATTTTTATGCGAAGTAAATTATGAATCTCTACGAAATCTCCACAGTGTAGGCCCACTGCACAACTACAAGCCCCGCTATCTGAAGAACACAATTTGTTCAATCCCACTTGCATTCCTATGGGGTGGGTTTGTCTCATGCAATGAAATATCAAATGGCCCCTCTGCCACCCTGATCACATCTTGACCCTTGAAATACTGCAGGTGTTTTGTCCACCAACATCTCAACCTCACTTCGGACTTTCTTTTCCGACGACTGGCTGCTTTGCCTCAAAATGTCAATTTTCTCTGGCAGTTGTCTGATGCTGTGTTTAGTTGAGAGTTGTCGTCGATTAAACTCCCCTTCATTAAACAAACTGAATATGGGAAAGTGTAACAGTTTTCAAAGCAACAGACACTGGGTTGGTGAGTGAATATCTGCTCTATGAAACTGACTGGATTTTCTACGGGATCACCCACATTCTATACGAGCTGAGCTATCGAAGCTACAGTACAAGGGTTGCAGTGATACAGCAATATCTGACCTGAAGGTCTTCAAGCAGACAGCTGAAGCCGCGACTGGCGGCGAGACACCAGGTCTGCATGGTCTCCATAGACAAATACATATGACGTTCCAAGTCCGAGAAGCTATGCTTGGGTGACTTGCACACACATCCGTGTGAATTCTAAACACGAATCGGTTCCTCGAGACCTCGACGTGTAATCATATGAACAATACTTGTAAATGCTGAGACACAACGAGCAAAGGAAGAATGTAGAACTATAGTTTCCTCATCCCATACCAGGATGGCGGCGTGCAGTCCAGGGATACATGGTGTGGCTTTTGGTGGTTTTCCTCCACTCAATGGTGAGGTGCAGCTGTTTTATACGATGCCTGTCTTGCTCTGGCGTTATCTTACTTCTTAGCTGCCACCCAAGCATTTTGGTTGAGAGTATTCAGATATGGAAAAAATGAATGAACAGTCTTGTCTTACAAAATTTGATAACATGTCTGTGGACTCGACTTGTTTTTTAAATTACTTTAGCCTTTTCTTTTAAGTATACAGTCTTAGCCTTCAATAACCCTTGAAAGCTGTAAAGCCGAAAAACCTCATCAACGAACAAACGAATTCTTCGACTACAAGTCCGACCTAACCCTGTTTCTCCCCAATGGACAGTGTACTGAACAATTCTACTGTGCTGCTCTGTTTATTGGTCTTAATATCTCTCTTTATATTTAGAGAGTGTAGTAAGAGAGAGAGAGAGAGAGAGAGAGAGAGAGAGAGAGCGAGAGAGAGAGAGAGGCAGAGACACAGAGACACAGAGACACTGAGACAGAGGCAGAAAAGAGACATGAGAAACAGAGACAGAGAAACAGAGACAGAGTAAGAGAGACAGAGAGACAGAGAGAGAGAGAGAGAGAGAGAGAGAGAGAGATACACAATCGGATTGGCGAACACGACACAAAATGAATAAAGATACCATTATTACATGTTTTGGAAACTGCTGAATCACTCGTTTCTTTTTTCCTTCTGTTTGTACATTACTTCATGCGTTGCGTTCCGTTTTTATACGAGAATAATCCATGAAAGAGTCTGTGCCCAGTCACTGCTTCCATCAGTTTTCGTTCCACGACGGCGCACGTCAGTGTGATGTACTCGGCAGAACATCCTTTGCCATTGCTATACAGTGATTTGCATGGATGACGTGTGTTCCTCTCACCCAACAACATCGTGTCACAACTTATTTCTCTTTCACAGCTTCAGCAAATATTGATACAATTTCTGACTCCCCGGGCGGCTTCGTGGTAAACATCGTATTCGTAATCATCACTGACTTTTGCCGCACTCTTTCAATATCATCCAGCAGAATCGGTAATAACTCTCCGACAGCTGCTGTAACAGCGCTGCTGCCATCTATCATGCGACGTCTCTGGGGAAAACGGAGGGAAAGCATGCCGGAAACTCAGCCCCAGCTGCGTCCCTGAGGCTGGCGGTTCGTTGCCCCATAAATGTAGGCAATCCCACGGTTTGCTGGCTGCTCTGCACAACCGGAGATGCACGGCGGGTCATGAACGTGGGCACCAAGACTGTATGCGAAGACCTTTATCAAGACTGTTTGAATATCTCCCTTCTGTGCAAGACTGTTACGAAGTATCAAAAGTCACCAAATTATAGATATGACTGTACCAAGACCGAATCAAGATCGTATACCACTACCGTATCCAAAGTGGCACCATAACTGCACGTACCTGTACCAAGACCGTACCAAGCCTGTAACAGGTAAAGTCTGCAGTCTAAATCTCATCCATCTTCACGGAAGGGGCCGTTATGAGAAGTCCTACCATTGTGTTGATATGATCATGTTGGTTCTAACATTGAAATGAATGAGGACCATGCTGTGAAAAAGTGAAATGGCCGACGATTCCCCCATCCCTCCCTCACACACACACGCACGCCCCCACCCATGCTCGTCCGCAAGCTAGCTCAAGCGCAGCCGTCCCATTCAGTTCCGCGATCCAAACCGAGGGCCAGCAAAACACACGTGCGTTCTGGTTTGGTGGACATTTACGTTGCGATCTTATCCGTATTTCCTCCTTATCAAACACCTCTACCCACCTCTTCATATACACTTCATGTTGACTGATGTTGGTTCAACATCATTGGGAAGAAAGGAATCATAAACAAGGTTGGAGATGTTTAACTATTTTATTCATTGCACAAATAATAATGCATGCAAAACAAAGTGCATCAAGTGAAGCCATACTCTTTGGTCTACGGACTACAGCAAGCAAATAAAGAGCTGAGACATCAGAGGAATAACACTGTAGCACCACGCATTCTCTACCCTCCTCCAAGGGGGCAGGGGAGAAACAAGAGAGAAAAACTTAAAAGAGGCGGGGTAAGTAATGTTTCATTCTTCTCGAAACATTCACTTAACTGAGAGATTATACTAATGCATACTAAAAAGACTCCCTTGTCAAAGACATGTATCACAAACCCCAGCAAACTCGTACACAAATGATATGGTATGGCAAAACGAGCATGCACAAATTGATAGCAATTATTCATAACAGAACTGTACAGATAGAGAAGCGAAACGTCTTTGTCACAAGTTTCACAAAACAGAACGTTTTGAAAACTATTTTTGAACAACTGTTCTCGAACAGGGTTTTCACACCACATGATGTTCGCGCATGTTCTGGCAGTAAACAAACTGAAGAGACTAGGAAGTGGCAATATTCGTGGACAAAAGACATTTAGGCACTGTGCTCTATCAAGGATAGAAATTCACCATTGTCATTGAATCATTGCTGTCCTTCGAGCGAATACAATTGATTGGAGGCAAACTTTCCGGTCATGCTTATTGACCTGTAACCAAAAAGGTAGACCTTGATCCGCCACATTGATAACAATGCCTGATACAACATAAGCGATTGCGAGCAACTGTTGTTCCAAATTCGTCACAGCTTTTCCATGTCCGTCCTGTGATGGACAAAGTGGCGATTTCTACTGCGAGCAAGTGTCCGATGCAAAAAAAACAGAGACGGATAGGAGGCAGAGCTCAAGGTAGGAACTGTAGCAGCGAGGCTCTGAGCACATACTGATTCAAGAGTGACCATATCACAGCAACACACCTACTATACTTGGGTTGATGGTCGAGTATGCGTGAAGATCAATGAAGTACCGACCTCTATCCTAGTCTAATCATCCTACATAGAGTGCGGGTTGTACTAGTCACATCTGCAACACTTTCTTCCTACTGCCAGACATGCATCTTTTCGCAAAATATAAACGATGTATTGTAATAAATAACAAACCTGATTCATGATTGTAATTGCATAACTATTTCCATATATGATACGAGATGGAATCGTGACAGATGAGTACAATGAAGGTTTCCTGAAATATTTGATGATGCCACCAGCAATTAAATTGAGGCACGAGAACGAAAGTTCTCATTTGAAGGGGAAGAGGGGTGGGTGTTGGGGTGGGGGGTCCTGGAGGTGGGGGATTGGGGGTGGGGGGAAGAAGACTTGACGCTGAAGGACTACAAATGTCGGTTTAATTAGTGCATCTTTGTACCACCAAATGTCCCGCTATCTTTCACAGCATAAGTAAATTAAACTGAAGTCAGTGCAACTTTTTTTCCCCCTCCCAGAATTATCAGTCTACAAAAAGGATAATTTTCATGGAACCTCTAAAGGAAGACGCACTTGCAAATGCAAGGTACAGATACTCCAAATGCAGCATACCCTCCTCTGAATCAAAGGCATCTTTCTGTTCAAAGCCCCACAAAACCCTCTGTGTTCAACGCTAATCTATCTGACTCAGTCTCACTTAGTTTATAACTAATAATGTCCAGCATTACATTCCATGTACAACCATCTACGTCCCCGCATTTAAAATAACATCCAAACATGTGAAATAACTGTAACACACTCGCACTTATGCAAAGGTGAACACACATAAGATATTCCTTACAACTAATGGACTTTCTTTCAGTCCCCGTTTGGAATGACACGAATATCAATGCACTTCAGCCGTAACTTCTGAGGTTTGGCTTTAGCACGTCAACTCACTTCAGCCCATCAAATGGGAGGTTTGGCCCGCTCTCAATTGTTGTTCCTTGTTGCCTTGATATTGA
>JAWQFJ010008156.1:32500-35000 GCA_034096865.1 Theodoxus fluviatilis | reverse complement strand
TGGTAGTGGCGGTGGTGGTGATAGTGATGTAATTGGAATGGTGGTAATGACAGTTGTGGAAGTGATGTTCGGTGGTGATGACGATGTTCAGTGACGGCGGTGACGTTGATATACAGACAGGAACAGTTTTCCAGACACAGCAACAAGTCAAGGGAATGTCTTTCTCATCGACAGCCAACCAGACAGAGGACATTTTAAAGACAAGTGTAGGTAGTGGTTGGGACTTGTTTTCCCCAACCATTTGCTTCGCTATGGGGAACTACCTTGTCATAAATACAATTATAAAATACGAAACCGGTACCAGTACATAGGACTTAAGTGTTCCGTGAAGCTCGCACACTTATCTCACTCATTGTCGAGTTTATCCTTCCTGCTTGGACGGCTTTTGGCAAGATTCAGTCCCAGATATATGGGTAATTTCCTCTACGATTTAAGTTCTACATGTTTGTTACCGGCAGCATTGTATGTTGATGAGTGTTAATGTTGTATTAAGTATTTATAATTTCTAATATGCAGTGTCTGCCACTTCTTTCTACATTCATTTCTCTCGTCTGTTGTTGCTGTCTCTATTTCTAATTACATCTTCAGTGTGTTTTTGTTGTGGACGATCCCGTGTAGTCTCGTCTGCCAAGGGTAGCTGAGGATCACTTCCCCGCTGATGCTGCAATCGCAAACAAAGCATGATATTCTCGGAAAGTACATGCTCAGATGAGAGATCTTGCCCCTGGCTCAAACTTGGAAGAGTACATTTCATATCTGCCAGTTATTACAGTATATAATGTGATGTGGTTTACACTGTAATTAAAGCGTTTGGTAATTGCATAATGTCTGAGGAAGTTTCTTTGCTTACCTAACAAATTACACAATAAGTAAATAGCTGGTTGCCAAAAGTACCTGTGTCATGACACAATGTGATCACTTTGTGGGAACACTTCAACTGCGAACACTTTTTACTTATATCTCTGTACTTGATTTATGTCAGTTAAAACACTGCATTTTCTGCCTATGTCTGTCACAGGATCCTATCGTGGGTTGGGGGTGAGAACAGACCCCCTGTGGGTTGGGGGTGAGAACAGACCCTCTGTGGGTTGGGGTGAGAACAGACCCTCTGTGGGTTGGGGTGAGAACAGACCCTCTGTGGGTTGGGGGTGAGAACAGACCCTCTGTGGGTTGGGGGTGAGAACAGACCCTCTGTGGGTTGGGGTGAGAACAGACCCCCTGTGGGTTGGGGGTGAGAACAGACCCTCTGTGGGTTGGGGGTGAGAACAGATCCTCTGTGGGTTGGGGGTGAGAACACACCCCCTGTGGGTTGGGGGTAAGAACTGACACACCGCGACTCCCCAAGCGATTCACAGCAATCCGAAACCACGGAAACAGAAATTTGCTCTCTCTAACCAGCTCTAGTGATTTTCAGGGACAATGGGTTTGTATAGCCTAAAGGCTGATGGCCGTAACGCTTCCCTCCTTCTGAGTATTCCTACTCTGGCTTACGCCGCTGTCGTAGTACATGTATCAGAGTTTCATCTGAGCTGGGCGAGGAACTTCAGCAAAAGCGAGCTGACGATAGCGGGGATGAAATGTTTTCCTCCACGTGGCGCTGCCTGTGAAAAGAGCAAGGAGGAAGCCCACTGAGAGAGGGCAGAGAAAATCGTCAGGAGAGAATCCTCATCGTACCAGGCAGCTGCCATTCCTACTTCGTTAATTCAAATCACCCATAACCCGCCCCCCTAGGTCGACCTCAGACAGGCCTCTCCAGTTGGACTAGGGACGCTGGAGTGACAGATCAATACATGAATGAATGAATGAATGAATGAATGAATGAATGAATGAATGAATGAAAGATTCTTAAAAAGAATGCATTAAATATTGGTTGAATAAAAAACGGTGTGGTTAGTAGATTACGGGTCTTCCCATTCACAATATCATATCAGTGAACACACTGAAAAAAAACACACACACACATAGACACACTCACACACACGCGCGCACACGCACACACAAACACAAACACACACACACACACAAGGAGGAGGAGTTGGAGGAGGAGGAGGAGGAGGAGGAGGAGGAGGAGGAGGAGGAGGAGGAGGAGGAGGAGGAGGAGGAGGAGGAGGAGGAGGAGGAGGAGGAGGAGAGGGAGGAGGAGAGAAGGGAGAAGGAGAGAAAGTAGGAGAACGAGAGAAGGCAGAAGGAGAGAAGGGAGGAGGAGGAGAGAAGAGAGGAGGAGGAGAGAAGGGAGGAGGAGGAGAGAAGGGAAGAGGAGGAGAGAAGGGAGGAGGAGGAGGGAGCAGGGAGGAGGAGAAGGGAAGAGGAGGAGGAGGAGAAGGGAGGAGGAGGAGGAGAAGGGAGGAGAAGGGAGGAGGAGGAGGAGAAGGGAGGAGGAGGAGGAGAAGGGAGGAGGAGGAGGAGAAGGAGAAGAAGAAGAAAAGGGAGGAGGAGAGAAGGAAGGAGGAGGAGAGAAGGGAGGAGAGAGGAAGAGAGAAGGGAGGAGGAGAGAAGGGAG
>JAWQFJ010008156.1:7500-22500 GCA_034096865.1 Theodoxus fluviatilis | reverse complement strand
TATTTCACTCCAATTATTTATCCCGATAGATAAACACAAACTTGGTGTTCTAATAAAACTAATCTATGAGATTTTCAGGAAATCAATTTGAGAACTACTTTTAGCGCGAACGTGTCTATAAGGTTGCAAGCTGCCTTGAGCACGTGCGATTGTGTATATACAGTAGTCGCCGCTTATTAAAAACACATTGGGACCGAACAAAAGTGTTTTTAATAAGCGGCGTTTATATTAACCGGCACTTCCCGCTTCACCAAGCCGTTGCGTTTCTTCCACCTGTTAAACCACCCATTTGTAGCTTTGAATTCGGAGCGACCAAGCTGGGAAGCAATCTGTTCCGCCTTCTGACACAGGATTGGGCCGTTTACAGGTGTGTTGCGTGCTTGGATAGAGTCGAACCACCGCTTTAAGCCATCTTCTGTCTCTTTATCCTTCCCGCAGCGCCGACGCTTCCTTTGGCCTTGACTGGAGCCCTCTGCGATATCAGCCCTAAGTTCATCTTCTTTTTTCAGTGTCTGGCACAGAAATGATGCCGACACACCCAAAATGTCAGCACCCTCCCTCAAACTTTTAGAATTTAGCTCTCGGTAGCGATCAAGCAAGTCCACTTTGTCTTTGGGTGTCATTTCTGTTCTTTTTCTTTTCTTTGGAGCTGAAGTTAAAGCCATTTTCTGATTCACTGCTTATCCAGCGAGACTAGACAGTGTTGAATTGACATCTGACGGTTTGCTGACAAGGTACGTGTAATCACTGTTCACACAAACGCTGAAGCGTCTTTAGTTGTCATCTAACGGTTTGCTGACAAGAATTCACAACCAGAGATCGACTCTGACCCTCCGAACTCGCTCAATGAAGTATAAATATTGCTGTTGTATTCAAAGTCCTTATAATTAGTAGAGTTCACAATATTACACTCTTGTGATTCGAATTTTACCGCATACAAGTTTTACATTCATGGGAAATCGATGTTTAGAAAATGAACTGACGGAAAAATGGCTGCCAGTATGGAGTGTATCACAACAAGCGGAGGAATACACTCACGATGTGATATGGCATTCAGCGTGGCTGTTCAGAACGGTGGTATGCATGTTATGGAAGAATTTAGGCTATCACGTGACCAACCTGTTGCTGAGACTATATTCACTAGTCTCAGCCACGCTGAATGGCTATACATGTGCAAGTTCATGGGAAAACATGAGATGTAGACTCACTACACTCGCTGTGGAAAAGAAAAAATCGATCGAGTGGACCGACCCCCTAGGCGTTACCAATCAATAATGTGTCATTCTGCCCGAGGAGTACATTCGCCCTCTCACGTGTGACAGTCTGGAATTTCCAGCCCTACGTTCTCGCTAATTGCAAGCTGTTCTATACTCGTTGCGCTGGTTTGTAGCACCCATCAGTGAGTGGAAGGATGCGATACAAAAATACACTTTCACCTTCACCTTCTTTCCCTTTTCCACAAGGAGACCGCCGAATCGGAAACGATAAATTCAAGTAAGGGCCATGAAGTAAAGGCGTGCTTTTGAACGATGAATGCATCTTGCTGCAGGAAGTGATCTCAGACCTGAATGTACATGTATTCGAGTGTTTTCCATTCGGCGGTGACCGCTAGATTCCTCACCTCATCACCTGGAATCCGTGTTGGTAGAGCTATTGGGGTCTGCTCCAGTAGCTCCACTACAGGCGTCACCAGATAAGACGAGGTTTCACCAGGGGGCGTGTGTTGCAGGTGGGAATTTCTCCCAATGCCGGACATCTTGTCTGATCCACATCACCTGCATTTAGAACCTAAGTCATTCTAGTAAACTAGAGATTTCGCCTACCGGCAAAAGTATCTCTAGCACAGTTCACATCACGTGATGGAAGGTTTTTGGCCAATTTATGCAAACGGAGGTCACACGAGAGGCTTGTGGGATAGCCGATGTGCTCCCTGACATACGCCGTTAAAGTAGTTCTAAGACTATTTCGCACAAAACTCTCAACTTACTCTTGTTGAGACAACAAACAAGCGTTTATTTGATACAATAAAATGTTTGTGTTGAAATGGAAACAAGTTTTGACATCTGATTGATTTCTGTAAAAAGTGGAGAGAAAAATTGTATCAGAACGAACTATTTTTGGCGCAAGGCTGTATTGCGAAAGGTCAAGCCTATTGCGCATTCATTGCGAACTGTGCCAGAGTCACTACTGACTCGGGTTTACAGAATGAACCTAAGTGCATTGTCCCATCCACCCACCTTGCCATTGGCAGCGATTCATCTCTACGTACTTTGTTCTGAGTGGTGTGCATTCACTACAACGCTACATTTAATTAAATAGAGAGAGGTTCCACCCCTACACTATTGTGGATCAAGCGTGAATTTTACATGTCTCTACTTCTCTCGTACACCGTCCACAATACCATGTACAGAAACCTTCTCCGCAAACCTTGTGCTTAGCGTGTGCATGATTTGTTATGATTTCAAAGAATATAGGAAACTGTAAACTCATGCAAGTTATGCATGACAGTAGAGGTACGTCACCAGGTGGAGAGACTTCCAATCTTGGGCATTCCATGCAGGTGTTCGTGTACAGAGTTCGTTGTTTGCTGCCTTAAAAGGTTACCCGTACCGTTCTCATCACCTCCTCAACGCCCAAGCCCCCTCCCCACCCAACCCCACCCCACCCCTCGCCACCCATGCGTGGACCAAAAAACTAGATCATGGGACAATGGTTCTTCGCACATAAGTCACACATCATGTTCAATAAGTAAGATCCTTAAATGTCTAAAGGACTGCTGGAATGCATGGGTCTGAGTACTGTTACAGCTTCTGTGTGAAATAACGTTTTCCTCGTCTGTACGTCTAAGTGTGTGTGTGCGTGCGTGTGTGCGTGTGTGTATATGAGCACGTGTGCATGCACATACGTGTGCATACATGTGTGCATGCATGTGTGTGTACGTGCATGCGTGTGTGTGTGCGTGTGTGTGTGTACGTGCGTGTGTGTGTGTGTGTGTGTCCCATGACAGCAACTGCGGTATATAGTCATACCGTGAGCTCTTTCTTCAGACACCTATTCATTCCTTCCCTTCTACTCCATCTACTCCATGCGACATAATGATATATGATGCTGACTTGGCTACTTTTCGAAGTTGGTCCGATTCAAAGTGTTTCATGCGGGAAGGAGATGGGGAAAGTTTCAATGGTATTAGTATTATCTGGGTCTCTAGAGGTGTGTTAAAATTCCCTCCTGGCTGTCAAGTTTCAGGAAATGTCCAGCTGACTGTTATTGTAAACTGCCAGTGACTGTCTAGTTTCTCATTAGATGGCCTTTGCTCCTCCTTGCACTCCCCTCGACTTCCCTCAGCTGTCAGATAACGTGTAATAGCCTCCACTCACTGCCTCCCCTCCACGCACCCCCCACCCCCCAGCCAGCCCTCAACCCCCTTCCATTACCTCTACCCTCTAATCTTCCCCTCTCGAAAACTTCCGGTTTGGGCGCCATTTTCAAATTCAAACGGTGCCCTATCGCTTGTTCATTTGTCCATGCCCGCATTTGCGTGTGCGTGCATTTGTACTTTTCATGCGTCTGTGCGAACAGTTACGTCAGGTTGAAAGTCTGTGCGTTTGTGTATCTCTCTCTCTCTCTCATTTAGACGTCGATGCACTTAATGTAAACATGCATGGGTATGTGTGCATGCAAGATCATCACGTGTGATTATGCATGAAAGCAATATGTGTTAGATTTCAGCAAAGATACTTTACACACGTGCGAATTGAATACTCGTACTACAGCTCGAGTGTTCTCGGTAAGTGCATACCGCATTACTGTGTGTTGTGTAAGTGCATACCGCATTACTGTGTGGTTTCTCTGTTATTTAGTTTCTCTGTAAATGCATACTGCATAACTGTGTGCTCTGTAAGTGCATACTACTTTACTGTTTAGTTTCTCTGTAAATGCATACTGCATAACTGTGTGTGCTCTGTAAGTGCATACTACTTTACTGTTTAGTTTCTCTGTAAATGCATACTGTATAACTGTGTGTGCTCTGTAAGTGCATACTACTTTACTGTTTAGTTTCTCTGTAAATGCATACTGCATACCTGTGTGTGCTCTGTAAGTGCATACTACTTTATTGTTTAGTTTCTCTGTAAGTGCATACTGCATAACTGTGTGCTTTTTAAGTGCATACCGCAATACTGGACTCTGTGCGTGGTGTGCATGTGAAGCTGGACGTGTTTCTTCCGAGCTGGCAGTAGCTGTATTCTGAGGCCAGTTAAAAACTGCCTACATGACACCCATCTGTCATCCTGTCTACATTGTTTTACGACCAGCCATTCCCCCTCTCACTTCGCATCCAAACACAAGAAGGCTGTACTGTACCTGCAAGTTGTCTGGCTCACCTCTACCTAACACAAGAAGGCTGTACCTGCAAGCTGTCTGGCTCACCTCTACCTAACACAAGAAGGATGTACTGTACCTGCAAGCTGTCTGGCTCACCTCCACAAAACACAAGAAGGCTGTACCTGCAAGCTGTCTGGCTCAACTCTACCTAACACAAGAAGGCTGTACCTGCAAGCTGTCTGGCTCACCTCTACCTAACACAAGAAGGCTGTACCTGCAAGCTGTCTGGCTCAACTCTACAAAACACAAGAAGGCTGTACTGTACCTGCAAGCTGTCTGGCTCACCTCTACCAAACACAAGAAGGCTGTACTGTACCTGCAAGTTGTCTGGCTCACCTCTACCTAACACAAGAAGGCTGTACTGTACCTGCAAGCTGTCTGGCTCACCTCTACCAAACACAAGAAGGCTGTACCTGCAAGCTGTCTGGCTCACCTCTACCTAACACAAGAAGGCTGTACCTGCAAGCTGTCTGGCTCACCTCTACCTAACACAAGAAGGCTGTACTGTACCTGCAAGCTGTCTGGCTCACCTCTACCTAACACAAGAAGGCTGTACTGTACCTGCAAGCTGTCTGGCTCACCTCTACCAAACACAAGAAGGCTGTACCTGCAAGCTGTCTGGCTCACCTCTACCAAACACAAGAAGGCTGTACTGTACCTGCAAGCTGTCTGGCTCACCTCTACCTAACACAAGAAGGCTGTACTGTACCTGCAAGCTGTCTGGCTCACCTCTACCTAACACAAGAAGGCTGTACCTGCAAGCTGTCTGGCTCACCTCTACCAAACACAAGAAGGCTGTACCTGCAAGCTGTCTGGCTCACCTCTACCAAACACAAGAAGGCTGTACCTGCAAGCTGTCTGGCTCACCTCTACCTAACACAAGAAGGCTGTACTGTACCTGCAAGCTGTCTGGCTCACCTCTACCTAACACAAGAAGGCTGTACTGTACCTGCAAGCTGTCTGGCTCACCTCTACCAAACACAAGAAGGCTGTACCTGCAAGCTGTCTGGCTCACCTCTACCAAACAAGAAGGCTGTACCTGCAAGCTGTCTGGCTCACCTCTACCTAACACAAGAAGGCTGTACCTGCAAGCTGTCTGGCTCACCTCTACCAAACACAAGAAGGCTGTACTGTACCTGCAAGCTGTCTGGCTCACCTCTACCAAACACAAGAAGGCTGTACTGTACCTGCAAGCTGTCTGGCTCACCTCTACCTAACACAAGAAGGCTGTACTGTACCTGCAAGCTGTCTGGCTCACCTCTACCAAACACAAGAAGGCTGTACTGTACCTGCAAGCTGTCTGGCTCACCTCTACTGTACTGTACCTGCAAGCTGTCTGGCTCACCTCTACAAAACACAAGAAGGCTGTACTGTACCTGCAAGCTGTCTGGCTCACCTCTACCTAACACAAGAAGGCTGTACCTGCAAGCTGTCTGGCTCACCTCTACCTAACACAAGAAGGCTGTACTGTACCTGCAAGCTGTCTGGCTCACCTCTACCAAACACAAGAAGGCTGTACTGTACCTGCAAGCTGTCTGGCTCACCTCTACCTAACACAAGAAGGCTGTACTGTACCTGCAAGCTGTCTGGCTCACCTCTACCAAACACAAGAAGGCTGTACCTGCAAGCTGTCTGGCTCACCTCTACCTAACACAAGAAGGCTGTACTGTACCTGCAAGCTGTCTGGCTCACCTCTACCAAACACAAGAAGCTGACTGTACCTGCAAGCTGTCTGGCTCACCTCTACCTAACACAAGAAGGCTGTACTGTACCTGCAAGCTGTCTGGCTCACCTCTACCAAACACAAGAAGGCTGTACTGTACCTGCAAGCTGTCTGGCTCACCTCTACAAAACACAAGAAGGCTGTACTGTACCTGCAAGCTGTCTGGCTCACCTCTACAAAACACAAGAAGGCTGTACTGTACCTGCAAGCTGTCTGGCTCACCTCTACCAAACACAAGAAGGCTGTACCTGCAAGCTGTCTGGCTCACCTCTACCAAACACAAGAAGGCTGTACTGTACCTGCAAGCTGTCTGGCTCACCTCTACCAAACACAAGAAGGCTGTACTGTACCTGCAAGCTGTCTGGCTCACCTCTACAAAACACAAGAAGGCTGTACTGTACCTGCAAGCTGTCTGGCTCACCTCTACCAAACACAAGAAGGCTGTACCTGCAAGCTGTCTGGCTCACCTCTACCAAACACAAGAAGGCTGTACTGTACCTGCAAGCTGTCTGGCTCACCTCCACAAAACACAAGAAGGCTGTACCTGCAAGCTGTCTGGCTCACCTCTACCAAACACAAGAAGGCTGTACTGTACCTGCAAGCTGTCTGGCTCACCTCCACAAAACACAAGAAGGCTGTACCTGCAAGCTGTCTGGCTCACCTCCACAAAACACAAGAAGGCTGTACCTGCAAGCTGTCTGGCTCACCTCCACAAAACACAAGAAGGCTGTACCTGCAAGCTGTCTGGCTCACCTCCACAAAACACAAGAAGGCTGTACCTGCAAGCTGTCTGGCTCACCTCCACAAAACACAAGAAGGCTGTACCTGCAAGCTGTCTGGCTCACCTCTACCAAACACAAGAAGGCTGTACTGTACCTGTAAGCTGTTTGGCTCACCTCTACAAAACACAAGAAAGCTGTACCTGCAAGTTGTCTGGCTCACCTCTACCTAACACAAGAAGGCTGTACTGTACTGCAAGCTGTCTGGCTCACCTCTACCTAACACAAGCAGGCTGTACTGTACCTGCAAGCTGTCTGGCTCACCTCCACAAAACACAAGAAGGCTGTACTGTACCTGCAAGCTGTCTGGCTCACCTCCACAAAACACAAGAAGGCTGTACCTGCAAGCTGTCTGGCTCACCTCTACCAAACACAAGAAGGCTGTACCTGCAAGTTGTCTGGCTCACCTCTACCAAACACAAGAAGGCTGTACTGTACCTGCAAGCTGTCTGGCTCACCTCTACCTAACACAAGAAGGCTGTACTGTACCTGCAAGCTGTCTGGCTCACCTCCACAAAACACAAGAAGGCTGTACCTGCAAGTTGTCTGGCTCACCTCTACCAAACACAAGAAGGCTGTACTGTACCTGCAAGCTGTCTGGCTCACCTCTACCTAACACAAGAAGGCTGTACTGTACCTGCAAGCTGTCTGGCTCACCTCCACAAAACACAAGAAAGCTGTACCTGCAAGTTGTCTGGCTCACCTCTACCTAACACAAGAAGGCTGTACTGTACCTGCAAGCTGTCTGGCTCACCTCTACAAAACACAAGAAGGCTGTACCTGCAAGCTGTCTGGCTCACCTCTACCAAACACAAGAAGGCTGTACTGTACCTGCAAGCTGTCTGGCTCACCTCTACCAAACATAACGCTGTATTTTCACCGACTGGGCGAAGGTAGCATAGTATATACATGTATGGGTCTTTGCCCTTTAAGAGGATACAGACCTTGACTTGTTTGAAAGTGTAATTGGGAATGTGCGAGTCAGTAGTACATTTGTGCATAGATGCGCGTTGTGTGTGTGTGTGTGTGCGCGCGCATACACAGACAGACACACACACACACACACAGACAGACACACACACACACATATATACACAAAAAGACACTCAGACAGAATGACAGACAGACACATAGACACAGACAGTCAGTGGAACGGATGGACAGACAGACAAATGGAAACAGAACCAGATGGACAACTGTATCTACAGACAGACAGATGCACTGACATACAGACAGATACACTGACACAAGACAGATACACTAACACAAGACAGATACACTGACACACACACAGATACACTGACATACAGATTCACTGACATACATACAGATTCACTGACATACTGATACACTGACATACAGATACACTGACATACAGATACACAGACAGATACACTGACATACAGACAGATACACTGACACACACAGATACACCGATATACAGACAGATACAATGACACACACACAGATACACTGCCGACACACACACAGATACACTGACATACACACAGATACATTGACGTACAGATACACAGACAGATTACACTGACATACAGACAGATACACTGACACACACACAGAGATACACTGACATACACAGAGGACACTAGTACAGACACTGCACCCTGACAAAGCAAAAAGTGGCTGGAGCACATACAGATTCACTGACATACTGATACACTGACATACAGATACACAGACAGATACACTGACATACAGACAGATACACTGACACACACAGATACACCGATATACAGACAGATACAATGACACACACACAGATACACTGCCGACACACACACAGATACACTGACATACACACAGATACATTGACATACAGATACACAGACAGATTACACTGACATACAGACAGATACACTGACACACACACAGAGATACACTGACATACACAGAGGACACTAGTACAGACACTGCACCCTGACAAAGCAAAAAGTGGCTGGAGCACACTGAGCTTGGGCTGCGTGGAGAGAGAAGGCTTGGAAATTCCCCATTAATCGTCTGTCTAGTGCTACTGCTGATCATCAACAAATCTGCCATACTCCACAGCCCTTTCACCTCCATTGCCAAGTTTCTTCCATGCCAGCATAACGCCTTCGGAGTGTCGCCGCTGTGAGCTGCTTGCCCGTGTTGATGCAAAGGCAACGCTTCTATAGAATTTCTGCTGGCCGCCGATCAGGCAGTTTTCTGTTACACAGCGTTTGGAGTCCGTCCTGACGTCTGCTCACTACGACCTCTCTGTCCGCTTATCAGAGACACTGCCGCGAATCAGAGACAGCGACAAGACAGGAGTCTTTTGTAGGTCAGCTAACACAGCTATCTTTCCTTCGTAAGCCCCCCCCCCCCCCCCCCCCCCCCCCCCCCGGCACTGCATTCGAGGACGTGCGGCGTCGTAGTGGGCAAAAGTTTGGTCTAAAATTAGGTACCTGCTCACCGAAGCGCACTAACAGATTTAACTGGGCCGCTTACGACATTGGAATCAAGCCTACCTGTCCCGCTAGCAAAGCAAACCTACACAATAAGATGACCTTCAAAACGTTGCATAAGACATGCATCGGCAGGTAAGTAATTCGGGCACACATGCGACAAACATTCACGAGTAATAATAATCATCTTGTTGCTCTCTGCTAATGTAAGACCATGGCAATCGCTGAGCGTATTCCAGTGCAAGAAATTACTCAAAACATTTTGACACTTTAGCCCAGAAAGATTCATGTCAGCGTCACAGAATGACATATCATGGTCGTGTACTTTTCTGACACAGGGTGATAAAAAATGACAGCACCGGTTGTGGCTACTACGGCTGTCAGCTAGCGACAGCTGCGACTATAGAAAACTGCATAGCGGATCTCGGCGCTGCCTGCCTGCGAGCTAGCAACACAACCTACTTGCTTGCTTGCTTGCTTGGCTGGACATAGAAGGCTTGCAGCTCGTCTCAACCGTCACCACCTTTGAAAATGATTCATGGTCACATTCATTCAAGTGCGCTTAGTCTATTGTTTCTTGTCCAAGAGCGTGCAACAAGATGCCTTCGACTGTTCTACTCTCCGAACAGTCACGAATCTGTAAAAGTCTTGCTCCCAGGGGTTGGACTAGACCAAACACTTTACCGTGGATATCCCTCCTTTGAACATGGCTCCGCGCTCACTTTCGCACGTCTGTGTGGACGCGCATGCACGTGCGTGCATGTGTGTGTGCGTGCGTGTGCGTGCACGCGCGTTCGTGTAAGGTGGGGGTGGGGTGGGGGGGGGGGGTGGGTGGGGGGGAATCACTTTGCGTTCGGATAGGTGACAACTCGTTATGACCTGCACTAAGGTGACAACTCGTTATGACCTGCACTAAACTATGGGAAAGGCACTCGAGTTCAAAAAGTGGCATCGTTTCACTACACTGGCAATATAAACTCTTGATTTAATCTTCTGCTTTCTAGTATTTTTGAGACAAGCATTAAAAGTGTGTTAAGCAAGAACCTTTGCATAGGGCTGGGCTGCTTGTGCGTAATGTGTTTCTACGAGAGAGAGAGAGAGAGAGAGAGAGAGAGAGAGAGAGAGAGAGAGAGAGAGAGAGAGAGAGAGAGAGAGAGAGAGAGAGAGAGAGAGAGAGCTGTGATGACCTTGAAACATCTTGGAACTCCTCTTGTCTACAAGGGAAATCTATGCACGGGCTGCAAACGACTGATGCCCCACAGCAGTCAGTGGCATGCACAGCTGGCGTGTTCTCTGAAGTGTAACAAGTGCAAGGTCTTGCGGTCGAAGTTCGACAGCGCAACACCTGCAACCAGTCAGCCTGCTTTTCACGCCATAACACGCCCAGCAACTACGTTACGCTACCGACTACCAAGGGCAAGGCAAAAGACGATGAAGACATTGTGATCATTTCAGATGGCGAGGTTTATTTTTAAATACAGATGGGAATTTGTACATGTGAGCGGCCAGAGCCAGACTGTTTTTATGAGTGCTCACTTATGGCCGGTTCTTTGGTGAAGTTTATAAATAACACAAACTGGGGATAAGAAAATGAAGGACATACACGTGTCGTATCGATTTGTTTGGTAATGAACGAGAGCATTTGTATGGAGAGAAAAATACAGTTAATAAATTACTCCACCCAATCCACGCCATAAATTAGCACTATAAATGCACCATTACTTTTCCCCAGAGCGAATGGTCTAAGGAAATAATGAGAAGAGTAAGATTGCATAGATGACAGGTAACCCGCAAATTACGTTGTTACAGTACAAACATTCAAGGCACAATCCTTTTGAAGAAGATTTTAAAAGAAACACCATTTCAGTTTAAAAGTGACAAAATAACTCAAATCTTATGGAATTAGAGTCCTTGAATGAATCATACCACGTTGTGGCATTCTGAAAGCGCACCAGGTTTGGTCCAAATAAATATACATGGGAATGAAATAAAACCATATACAACACATACATACTCTTCTCATATAAAATTATGAAAATATTATACATCTACGGCAGACGGGCGCTCAGCTGAGCCAAAATATGCCAATTCTTCCAGTCCAATCGAACACGGGATAAACGACTTCGATTCACAAGTCGATATATTGCAAAGGCACCGATTAAGGCAGGCGGCAGTAAGGAAATACTATGTCCACACATTCTCTCTAGACACACACACACACACACACACACGTTCTTGCTCACACACACACACACACACACACACACACACACACACACACACTCTTGCTCTCACTCACACACACACGCACAGTGTGATCATGCATACTCGTATTTCTTCTCGCATCATCTCCTTCGTTCTCCTCCGACCTGAGATCAAACACTTGGTCCCACGTTGGGTGAGAGCGGCGCCCTACACCCGGCTGCTGGGTTAGTTGGTTCTTGGCTAGCTGCCTATCTGGCTAGCCAGCACGCCCGCCCACACACAGGCTCCAGCACTCACACGACAAGTTCCTGGCTTTGATGCAAGCCAACTCACAGTACAAGTATATATTAAAGTGGTGGATACTTCAACACACGCATATCGACGATACAATACTATATGTGACACTCGATATTGTCGATATTGAAGCCATTGGGAAGTCTCCCTCACTATCACGGCGAAGTCCGAATCTTGGCCAAGAGGAGTTAAGTTCTCAACATGTGTACAAATACATGAAATACTGCGATCTACGATCGGTTTCACTAAATCTTGAGATTATCTATATATGAACAAATGGGTCACATCTAATACAAAAAAGTCTACAATAACTTGACATCCAGGGATAAATTCGTTGTATAATCCAATATACCAAGAGTTCACTTCGTACGGGAAACGCGTCATAGGGTTCCAAATGTATCGCTGTATTCTATGAAGGGGTGGGGGGGTTATATCGTCACACTTGGGGAGGAGGGGTAGAGATAGTGGCCTCCAAATACATATTCGAACATTCCAAGGGCGTGACAGGTTATGCGAGAGTTCCTACCCTACCACAGTCATGCAAACAATAATAATGCCATCTGAAGCCAGCAATTTCAGTTCAGGAGAAAAACAAACCTAGTTACCTACTAAACGAATCAATGGGTTCAAACAGCCATGGCCCTGCGTGCGCAAGACTGGGGCTGATCGAGTCCATCGGTCGAGACTTCGAATCCATACACAATACTACTTGGGCTGAGGTGGGGAAGGACGAGGGGAACATGTTAAAAATTATATATCAGGACTGCATTTAAAACAGAAAATCCAAACACTCACCTACTATATCGCAAGAAACCCAGGCGACCACAACATTTGTTTGTCTCTTCGTTTCACTCCGATCGAATCTTCCAAGTCTTTTAGTCCCATCGCACTTAGCAACAACAAGCTGTTTCAGTCAGTCGTGTCTTTCAGTCAACAATTGTCCGGAAAGTGTTCATCAGAAACTTTCCGAGGTAGTCAGCTTAACTCCAAAGCATTCTAACTCACACTCCTGAACTGGTCAAAGCAAGGGAGTCGGTAGACAATGGGCTTGACCCCCAGGGGGGCAAGAGGGGGGCTCCTGCTCCCACCGCTGCTTATGGAGTCTCCCGAGATAGATTCGGGGGTGGCGGGGCCGTAGCTGCTGCTTGAAGGCCGACTGCCAGTAAAGGCACCGCTGTCGACGGGCGAGTGGATGGGCTGGTAGGCAGCAACCTCCTCGTCGCCCACACCGATCGCCTCCAGAGTCCGCACGAGGTTTTCGATGGAGACCTCCTGGGTCTGCACGTTGAGCGGGGCGATCAAGGAGGTGGCCGGCACGATATCGCGGTTGTTCAAGTTGAACACAGGCGAGTAGCGGCTGGGCGGGCTGCTATGCCCGCACGTGGAGGAGTTGGAGGAGGCGAGCAAGTCCTCGTTGCCAGTGAAGGAGGGAGACAGGGAGGGGGGACTGCCGCTCGAAAGACTGGACGGGTTGGAGTCGGAGGTGGACCCCAGAGAGGACACACTGCCGAAGGGAAAGCGGGTTTGCTGGACAGAATTGATGTGTCGCGACTGCTGCTGAATCTGCTGCTGCTGCTGGGGTGAAACGCTCGTGCGAACGCTGTTCGCCTGCTGGTTAGCGTTGACAAGGCAGTTCAGCTTGCGCTCGTCCTCGTTGTGAATGAAGTGACAGCGCGGGCCATAGGGGCAGAAACCCACAGTGTGGAAAGTGCGACAAAGCTCAGTCTTGTACTTTGGGTGGCGAGCTAGCGTGCGCAACTCATGAACACCGTGAGCGAACTGACACTTGTCCCCGTACTTGCAGCTACCGTTCTCGTCGAAAGGCCGGCACAGCTCCGTCTTGTAGCGGCTGGAGTTCACAGCTGGGTTGTGCGAGGGCTGGTGCTGCTGCTGCTGAGAGTTCACAACGTTGTTGTTCTGACAGTCTCCGGCAGTGACAGGCTCACTGACACTGCGGTCCAGTCTCCTGTGCTCACGACTGGTTGTGGAGAAGGCATTGGACAGCTTCACGTTGTTCGTCGTGCTCGCGTTGGACACAACGAGGTTGCCGAAATCCGAGTTGTTCAAGCAGTTCACCAAGGCAGATGTACCCAGCGTGTTCACAGAGAAGCTCTGTGTCCGTCTCGAGGACTGGGCGAAGACGGCTGCCGGATGCTGGTTCATCTGAAAATACAAACGGGAGAGTGAAACCACGCGTTCGCTCACGGCGGCCAGACAGCGTCATTTAAACGGTGAAATTGGGGGGAAAGACAACGCGACAGCCGAACTCAACGGTTGTAATCGACGACAAGTCAACTTACCCGATAACCGTCCAGGAGATTGTGGAGGTTTGACGTTTGGACAACCGAAGTCATGGCCACAGCCTTGGCGCAAGTAAACCGAGTAGTAAAAACCCTTTTCGTCGATGAGCTTGTATCGCGGTCTGTGTACGACTCGTTTTGAGTTGAGGAGAAGCGGGCTCGGCTATATATATGTGGAGGCGGGAGTTTTCATTCGTCAGCGCAGAAGCCCCGCCCCCAAGGAAGCTGATTGGTTGGTGTGTTGGTCGGGCAAACGATGAGAATGAACGTCAGACGACAACTTGTGGCTGTGCTCCTCCTCGAATTAGTGGTACCCCTAAGCGTCCAGTCGAAAACAGCGTGGAAGTTGCCCAGAACCAAGCACTCATCACTGATTGGGTGTTCGCTGAAAATTGATCTTCACGAATTTTTCTCCCCTAGACTGGCCGTCCGAAAGCTCTGTCAGTATCAGTGGTTCCACCACTATCTCTTCGAGAGACTCCACAACATTCGTCCACCAGCTGTACTGCCTCACTTTCCTCGCATTTCATTCCAACCGAAATTACCCGTTGACATTGATTGTAAGAGTTGTTAATAATTTTCTAACCGCAGGTTCACCTTTATGTTCGTTTGTCACATCTATAACTGAGTATAG
The DNA here is from genome assembly GCA_034096865.1 of Theodoxus fluviatilis. Classification (NCBI taxonomy): domain Eukaryota; kingdom Metazoa; phylum Mollusca; class Gastropoda; order Cycloneritida; family Neritidae; genus Theodoxus; species Theodoxus fluviatilis. The sequence goes on along the minus strand of JAWQFJ010008156.1, from coordinate 7,738 downwards.
TGGCAAATAAACAAATACAGTAGTTTCCAGAGTTCGAAATCACAACATTCAGCGCTGAGCTATTTTCATCCCGCGTTTTGGATGAGCTGTCAGTCATAAGGTCGCCCGGCCCACTATGACGTAGTTTTCCCGCGCTTCTCTGCAAAGCGCGCGAAAACACCGCATCACAACAAGCAGCGTCTGCGAGAGAGCAGTTTTCCGAAGTCTACATCGTTACATCGTCCTACTGTGTGATTAA
>JAWQFJ010008156.1:0-2500 GCA_034096865.1 Theodoxus fluviatilis | reverse complement strand
CTGTCTCGCTCAACAGATTCAATAGCATATTGTTTTCTCTTGAATGCTTTATATATATATATATATATATATATATATATACCTATGTTAGTACCTCTCGAGTATCCGTATTTATGGATATACAACTCCGATAACCCCATCCTGAATCTGATCTATGCATCTCGAAATACTTTCTTGTCAAGAAAATATAAATAACACTCGGTACCAATGAATGTTTTAAAGATATTGCAAAATGAATACCGATCACTATTGATGATTCGTAACTTCCATTCAGAATGAAATATACTGGTGAGTTTCTCTCTGATGTTTTTCAATAAAGTTGTCTCGTTCGTAACCCGCTGATTCAACCATGCAGATCTCTTCGTAACCACCTTCCACAAGTATATTCTTTACTTTGGAAACCCAAGATATTTCATTGTTAGATATATATGTCACAGTAAATTTATCAAACCAGTAGATTTGTAAATTTCCTGAAATTTTCAGTAAATTTGCAAAGTTACTGTTTCACTCACGAAATTTACAAATTTACTTAACATTTCAGGAAATTTACAAATTTACTGAAATTTTGAGTTTCATTTTTGACAGATTTACTGGATAGGAAATGACAATTTCAGTAAATTAGTCAAAAGAGTTGTAAATACTCTTCAAGCAGTAGTCCAGGAGGATTTCCGCTCAGTACATGCATAAGTTAGTTACTGTGGAGTTCAATGCAAGTTCTGTTCAGTACATTTACAATTTTGTTTAAAGCAAGCTTTGTTTGTTTGTGGAGTTCAGTGTCAGTTTGTGTGGGGTTCAGTGTGAGTTCTGTTCAGTACATTTACAATAAAAAGCAAGCTTTGGTGTTAGTCTATACGAAGCTGCCAAGGAAGACAAGACCAGAATGGTTAACCTCGCCAACAAGGAAAATGAATTCACAGAAGGACTTTTCAAAATTAAAAATGAAGGCAAATGCTATTATTTGTTTTGAAAGGCCGAATACTCAAAGATGCTACAAGATGTGAAATCTGCAGCTTTGTCCAAAGAGTCAAAAAGTCAACATGGCTATCATCTTTTGAGAAAGTAAGTACTGTTGTTTTGCTGGGCTTCTTTTTTCTTGTTTTTCTTGCGTGCGTTTATGGGGTGTGTTCTTTAACGCCTCTTTCTCTCTCTCTCTCTCTCTCTCTCTCTCTCTCTCTCTCTTTATCTCTCTCTCTCTCTCTCTCTAACCGCAGGTGTGTGTGTTCCTCTGATAGTGCCATTCTTTCTAATAAATTATGTTTACCTTGTCGCAGGTATGAAGTTCTACAGTGTGGACCTGTCGAAAAACTGATCAAGAAGAGAGCATGCAGAGGAAACCCCGATGTACTTCGTTATAATTGAAGAAAAATTTGACATCCTCCGCGCTTCACACATCGCGACTGGGCATGGAGGACGGGACCGCATGAAGGAGATCAAGAAAAAGTTTGCCAACATCAGCGTGCAAGCCATCGAATTATTCAAGTCCCTGTGTCTTGAATGTCAAAAAAAGAGAAAGAGACCCAAAACCACAGGCATAGTCGTTCGGCCAATACTCACCAAAGACTTTTCTTGTCGAGGTCAGGTAGATTTAGTCGACATGCAGTCAATGAGTTGCAATGGCTACAAATGGATTATGGTCTATCAAGATCACCTGACAAAATTATGTGTCTTGCGCGCTATCAGAAGCAAACGCCCTATAGAAATCGCCAGCCAGCTTTTAGATATTTTCTTTTACTTGGCGCTCCAGTCATACTGCAAAGTGATAACGGAACCGAGTTCACGGCAAATGTCGTTTCAGAACTGAAGGAGTTCTGGCCTTCATTGAAGATGGTCCATAGCAAGCCCCGTTACCCCCAAAGCCAGGATCTGTTGAGCGGGCAAACGGAGACATCAAGGACATGCTTGTTGCTTGGCTCGCAGACAACAGTAGCCAGACTGGGTCGCCGGTATCAAATTTGTTCAATTCCACAAGAATTCTTCCTATCATTCAGGAATAAAGCGATCCCCATATAAAATGAAGCACACGTCGGACTGACATCTTCTTCCTTGGAATGACGTGACAATGGTCGATCGTGGCAGATGTTTTTTTAATCTCTTATCAATAAATACTATTCATCTTCTCTGTAAACCCAAACGTGGGTGGTGGATCGTGGCAGATGATGTTTTTTAATCTCTTTTATGAATAAATAAAATGAATAAAATAAAACGTGGATAATCGATTGTGGAAAATGATGTTTTAAATCGCTTTTATGAATTAAAAAATGTTCAACTTCACTGTAAATCAAAACGTTTATAGTGTGTGTGCGTATGGCATAAGCTGACAATGATTCAGTAATCTTGTAAATTTCCTGGATGTCAAATTCAGTAAATTAGTAAATTTTATGAAATTTTTAGTAAATTTGTAAATTTCCTGAGTGAAACAGTAACTTTACAAATTTACTGAACATTTCAGGAACTTTACAAATTTACTGGTTTGATAAATTTACTGTAACATATACATCAT
>JAWQFJ010008153.1:7500-27500 GCA_034096865.1 Theodoxus fluviatilis | reverse complement strand
CCAGAATATGTAACCAAACTATTTGAGCAGTCATCATTCAGAGGACATGACAAATTTCTCCTGCCTCAGCCTCGCATCGGGTTGTTGAAATCGAGCCTATCTTACTCTGGGGCTGCTCAATGGAATACACTGCCTGATGACATGAAATGTATCAAGTCTTTGCCTATGTTCAAAGACAAAATTCGCACTATTCTCAGCCATCATCCTATGACATAGTTTTCCACGCTTTCATCCGACGTCTAGACAGTGGAACGGCTGTGTGTATCCTACATTGTCCATTCTTCACATATATATGCTTACTTCAGGCCACCCCTGGCTGAACTATTGGAGGGGTTCCAGCTGATTGTGGGTGGGGGAGTAGGGGAGGGCGTGTACACCAAGAGGCTTTGGCCTACATAGTACATGTATGTTATTTGTTTTTAACATTTGGACGTTTAGAAAATTGTTTTTTTTTTAATGTATATGTTATTGAAGTTACTTCAAGCTCCATATTTAAATTTTGCTTCTCTGGTACACTATCTACCCATTTTAGTATTTTAAGAAATTGTACATGTATAATTCTTGCGATAATTATACTGACTCTCTCTCTCTCTGTCTCTCTCTCTCTCTCTCTCTCTCTCTCTCTCTCTCTCTCTCTCTCTCTCTCTCTCTCTCTCTCTCATGGCTGCACTCCGGCAAATCAATGGACTGGCCTGACGGTCCAATTCGTCACTGGGGCATGGTGGCAAAGTGGATGTCTGCAGGTCTTTGTTCCTTGTTGACCAGTGCGGACCTGGTGGCAAAGTGGATGTCTGGAGGACTTTGTTCCTTGTTGACCAGTGCGGACCTGGTGGCAAAGTGGATGTCTGGAGTGCGGACCTGGTGGCAAATTGGATGTCTGGAGGTCTTTGTTTCTTGTTGACCAGTGCGGACCTGCAGCGCCCTCTACTGGCTGTCTCCTGCAGGATTCATGCCATGGTGCCGAGGGAAATGGGACGATTCATGTAGCCCGTTTCCCAGACTATAGATAGGCAATCCAAAGCAATCCAAGGAATATTTCCGGTGTTATTTTCAGGTGTTCGCTGTAATCAGACAGGTGTCGGTGTGATCATGCAAGTGTCGGTGTCAAAATTGTTTCGGAAAAGCAGAAAGTCTGGTTTAGGAGGCGGGTTTATTACAGGAGTTGACTGATTGGGTGTTGCGCATTATTGCAGCGATCAGTTTCAAAAAGAGGAGAAATGCCATTTGGATTGCTCTGGATTGCTCTGGATTGCTTTGGATTGCTCTGGATTGCTTTGGATTGCTCTGGATTGCTCTGGATTGCTTTGGATTGCTCTGGATTGCTCTGGATTGCTCTGGATTGCTTTGGATTGCTCTGGATTGCTCTGGATTGCTTTGGTTTGCTCTGGATTGCTTTGGATTGCTCTGGATTGCTTTTGCATATTCCTGAGAAACCTGCCTCTGGATAGAGAGTGTCAACGAGTCTTTGTGGCGGTGCTAGTGTCATAGGTTGCCATGTAGCTGCTGTTGGGTGTATGAGTTTCCATGTCATAATCACGCTGGTTTCTTTTTGTTGAGTTTTAGTTTTTGTTTTTGCCAGAGATGGCGGGGAAGTTTGGTTTCATTTGTTCCAAGGAAGGGATCAGTTATGTTGCCCAGAGTAGAGGAGACTGAGTTTGCTTTCATTTGTTCCAAGGAAGGGATCAGTTATGTTGCCCAGAGTAGAGGAGACTGAGCTTGGTTTCATTTGTTCCAAGGAAGGGATCAGTTATGTTGCCCAGAGGAGAGGAGACTGAGCTTGGTTTCATTTGTTCCCAAGGAAGGGATCAGTTTATGTTGCCCTGAGTAGAAGGAGGACTGAGTTTGCTTTCATTGTTTCCAAGGAAGGGATCAGTATGTTGCCCAGAGTAGAGGAGACTGAGCTTGGTTTCATTTGTCCCAAGGAAGATCAGTGTATGTTGCCCAGAGTAGAGGAGACTGAGCTTGGTTTCATTTGTTCCAAGGAAGGGATCAGTTATGTTGCCCAGAGTAGAGGAGACTGAGCTTGGTTTCATTTGTTCCAAGGAAGGGATCAGTTATGTTGCCCAGAGTAGAGGAGACTGAGCTTGGTTTCCATTTGTTCCAAGGAAGGGATCAGTTAGTGTTGCCCTGAGTAGAGGAGACTGAAGCTTGGTTTCATTTGTTCCAAGGAAGGGATCAGTTATGGCTGTGCCCAGCGTAGAGGAGACTGAGTTTGCTTTCATTTGTTCCAAGGAAGGGTCGATCAGTTATGTTGCCCAGAGTAGAGGAGACTGAGCTTGAGTTTCATTTGTTCCAAGGGACGGGATCAGTTTATGTTGCCCAGAAGTAGAAGGAGACTGAGTTTGCTTTCATTTTGGTATTCCCAAGGATCCAGGGACTCAGTTATGTTGCCCAGAAGTAGACGGAGGACTGAGCTTGGTTGTCATGTTTTCCAAGGAAGGGATCAGTTTATGTTGCCCTGATGTAGAGGAGGGACTTAGAGCTTGGTTTCAGTTGTACAAGGACAGGTGATCGAGGTATGGTGCCCAGAGTTAGAGGAGACTGAGCTTGGTTTCCTTTGGTTCCAAGGAAGGGATCAAGTTATGTTGCCCTGAAGTAGGGAGCCTGAGTTTGCTTAATTTGTCCAAGGAGGGATCAGTTATGTGCCAGAGTAGAGGAGACTGAGCTTGGTTGCATTGTTCCAAGGAAGGGATCAGTTATGTTGCACAGAGGGAGAGGAGACTGAGCTTGGTTTCATTGTTCCAGGAAGGGATCAGTTATGGTTGCCCAGGAGTAGAGGAGAACTGAAGCTTGGTCATGGTTCCAAGGACGGGATCAGTCATGTAGGCCAGAGTAGAGGGGATGCAGTTGGCGTTCATTTTGTTCCACGGAGGGATCGGTATGTGCCCAGGAGTAGAGGAGACTGAGCTTGGTTTCATTTGTTCCAAGGAAGGGATCAGTTATGTTGCCCAGAGTAGAGGAGACTGAGCTTGGTTTCATTTGTTCCAAGGAAGGGATCAGTTATGTTGCCCAGAGTAGAGGAGACTGAGTTTGCTTTCATTTGTTCCAAGGAAGGGATCAGTTATGTTGCCCAGAGTAGAGGAGACTGAGTTTGGTTTCCTTTGTTCCAAGGAAGGGATCAGTTATGTTGCCCAGAGTAGAGGAGACTGAGTTTGCTTTCATTTGTTCCAAGGAAGGGATCAGTTATGTTGCCCAGAGTAGAGGAGACTGAGTTTGCTTTCATTTGTTCCAAGGAAGGGATCAGTTATGTTGCCCAGAGTAGAGGAGACTGAGTTTGGTTTCCTTTGTTCCAAGGAAGGGATCAGTTATGTTGCCCAGAGTAGAGGAGACTGAGTTTGCTTTCATTTGTTCCAAGGAAGGGATCAGTTATGTTGCCCAGAGTAGAGGAGACTGAGTTTGCTTTCATTTGTTCCAAGGAAGGGATCAGTTATGTTGCCCAGAGTAGAGGAGACTGAGCTTGGTTTCATTTGTTCCAAGGAAGGGATCAGTTATGTTGCCCAGAGTAGAGGAGACTGAGCTTGGTTTCATTTGTTCCAAGGAAGGGATCAGTTATGTTGCCCAGAGTAGAGGAGACTGAGCTTGGTTTCATTTGTTCCAAGGAAGGGATCAGTTATGTTGCCCTGAGTAGAGGAGACTGAGCTTGGTTTCATTTGTTCCAAGGAAGGGATCAGTTATGTTGCCCAGAGTAGAGGAGACTGAGTTTGCTTTCATTTGTTCCAAGGAAGGGATCAGTTATGTTGCCCAGAGTAGAGGAGACTGAGCTTGGTTTCATTTGTTCCAAGGAAGGGATCAGTTATGTTGCCCAGAGTAGAGGAGACTGAGTTTGCTTTCATTTGTTCCAAGGAAGGGATCAGTTATGTTGCCCAGAGTAGAGGAGACTGAGCTTGGTTTCATTTGTTCCAAGGAAGGGATCAGTTATGTTGCCCTGAGTAGAGGAGACTGAGCTTGGTTTCATTTGTTCCAAGGAAGGGATCAGTTATGTTGCCCAGAGTAGAGGAGACTGAGCTTGGTTTCATTTGTTCCAAGGAAGGGATCAGTTATGTTGCCCAGAGTAGAGGAGACTGAGCTTGGTTTCATTTGTTCCAAGGAAGGGGTCAGTTATGTTGCCCAGAGTAGAGGAGACTGAGCTTGGTTTCATTTGTTCCAAGGAAGGGGTCAGTTATGTTGCCCAGAGTAGAGGAGACTGAGCTTGGTTTCATTTGTTCCAAGGAAGGGATCAGTTATGTTGCCCTGAGTAGAGGAGACTGAGCTTGGTTTCATTTGTTCCAAGGAAGGGATCAGTTATGTTGCCCAGAGTAGAGGAGACTGAGTTTGCTTTCATTTGTTCCAAGGAAGGGATCAGTTATGTTGCCCAGAGTAGAGGAGACTGAGCGAGATGCACGAGCACCGAGAGGATTCGTCTGCGAGTTTTATGATTCAGTGAATGGAAGAAGCCTCTGTTTGTAAATGTCGATAGGCGGTATATGTGAATGTACAGTGTGGATCTTCACCTGCTGCAAACCACACGTCACCCACACGTCACCCTCAAATTAACCACACACGTCACCATCACGTCACAATCACGTCACCTTCACGTCACCCTCATCTCACCCTCACGTCACCCTCACGTTACCCACACACGTCTCTCACGTCATCCTCACGTCACCATCACGTCAACATCACGTCACCTTCACCTCACCCTCATCTCACCCTCACGTCACCCTCACGTCACCTTCACATCACCCTCACGTCACCCTCACGTCACCCTCACACGTCACCCTTACGTCATCCTTACGTCACCCACTCACGTCACTCACGTCACTCTCACGTCACCCACCCACGTCACTCTCACGTTACCTTCACGTTACTCTCACGTCGCCCTCACACGTCACCCTCACGTCATCCTCACGTCACTCTCATACATCACTCTTACGTTACCCTAACGTCACCTACACACGTCACTCTCACGTCACCCTCACGTCACCCTCAAGTCACCCTCACGTCACCCTCACGTCACCCACTCACGTCACCCACACACGTCACTCTCACGTTACCCTCATGTCACCCACACACGTCACCCTTACGTCACCCACACAAGCCACCCTCACGTCACCCACACAACACTCACACACGTCACCCTCACGTCACCCACACACGTCACCTTCACGTCACTCACACACGTCACTCTCACGTCATCCTCACGTCACCCACGCACGTCACCCACACAAGTCACCCTCACGTCACTCACACACGTCACTCTCACGTCATCCTCACGTCACCCTCACGCCACAAGCACCCACCCGTCATGATTTATGATACAAGAAGGACAACATGAACGATCGATGTTAGCTCTAGCAGTGTTCACAGCATGGAAGTGGCATTTGCGTGTAATCCCCGACGTCTTCAGCGCTGAGAAAAGTCTCTGCCTTGTTTTGCTTTCCTAAAAGCATTTGTCAAGGAGCACAAAAATCCATCGTAAGGCCAAAAGAAAAAACAGCTGCGGTTACGGCAATATGGGAACTAAAAAGAGGAGTTGGTGGTTTGGCCTGAATGTTTTTCTTTTTCTTCTTCTTTTTTAATAGAAGAGGCCAGATTGAACCTCAATCTGAAAACTATTTTTTTACACTCGTATTACTAATTCCCCGAGTGCTCATGCAGCAGGTAAGATGGGGCAGCACCCAATTCGTTGATTACCGTCGATTTTTTCCTGTTTTTTCTCTTCTTCTTTTCACAATGGAAAAACAAGTTTAGGGTCGATTAAAAAAATATAAGGTCGGTCGGGTAAACCGTAACCACAACTATTTGTTGTGTGGCCTAAACACCTACTCCGTCCTGTTTCTCTCTGAGTCACGTGACAGCGTCCCCTCCCGCCCCGCCCCCCCCCCCCCTCCCCCCCCGCGGGTGTAGAGCATCAGATACAAACGCCAGTCGCCGCCCGGAAATGACGACTTGGCAGCGTGGCAACTATTTCTTGCGCCTCCAATGCGGGGTGCTGCTACCCGGAAGTCCCGACATGTTTGGACTTCGCTTTTCTTCAGATTATCCCGTGCCAGACCAGAGCTTAGCATAAGCTTCTCGTTGACGGCGTGTGTGTGTGTGTGTGTGTGTGTGTGTGTGTGTGTGTGTGTGTGTGTGTGCGTGCGTGTGCGTGCGTGTGTGTCTGTGTGTGTGCATGCATATATATTTGAGCGATGTAGCGACGGAGAAAGCAAGCGAGTGATCGGGAGAGAAAGAGAGAGAGAAGAGAGAGAAAGAAGAAGAGAGAAAAGTGAGAGAGAAGATAGAAATGGAGAGAGAAAAGAGAGAGATACAGAGAAAGAGAGAAGAAGGCAGAGAGAGAGAGAGAGGAGAGAGAGAGAGAGAGAGAGAGAGAGAGAGAGAGAGAGAGAGAGAGAGAGAGAGAGAGAGGGCGGGGGGGGGTGGGGGGGGGGGGATGGGGGTTGGTTTATATCGTCTTACTGATGAATATAGAGCGAATGCAAGGACGCTAGAGCAAGACAGACAGGAAACCAGAGTAACATTGATTCTTTCCTTCGCAAAATGTGTCAACATTGACTAACCTGTAGAACTGAAACTAAAGAAGAAGCTCAAGGCACAGTCACTAGACAAGGCACAGTCAAGGCACAGCCACTAGGCAAGGCACAGATAAGGCACAGTCACGAGACAAGGCACAGTCACTAGACAGGGCGCAGTCTCTAGACAAGACACAGTCACTAGACAAGGCATAATCATTAGACAAGGCACAGTCACCAAAAAAGGCAGTCACTAAAGGCATTGTCACTAGACAAGGCACAGTCACTAGACAAGGCGCAGTCTCTAGACAAGGCACAGTCACTAGACAAGGCACAGTCACTAGACAAGGCAGTCACTACACAAGGCACAGTCACTAGACAAGGCATGGTCAATAGGCACAGTCACTAGACACGGCACAGTCACTAGACACGGCACAGTCACTAGACAAGGCACAGTCATTAGACAAGGCACAGTCTCTAGGCAAGGCACAGTCACTAGACAAGGCACATTAACTAGACGCGGCACAGTCACTAGTCAAGGCACAGTCACTAGACAAGGCACAGTCACTAGGCAAGGCACAATCTCTAGGAAAGGCACAATCTCTAGACAAGGCACAGTCACTAGACAAGGCACAGTCACTAGACACGGAACATTCACTAGACAAGGCACAGTCACTAGACACGGCACAGTCACTAGACAGGGCACAGTCACTAGACAAGGCACAGTCACTAGACAGGGCACAGTCACTAGACACGGCACAGTCACTAGACAAGGCACAGTCACTAGACACGGAACATTCACTAGACAAGGCACAGTCACTAGACACGGCACAGACACTAGACACCACACAGTCACTAGACAGGGCACAGTCACTAGACAAGGTGCAGTCACTAAACAAGGCACAGTCACTAGACACGGCACAGTCACTAGACACCACACAGTCACTAAACAGGGCACAGTCACTAGACAAGGTGCATTCACTAGACAAGGCACAGTCACTAGACACGGCACAGTCACTAGACACCACACAGTCACTAGACAGGGCACAGTCACTAGACAAGGTGCAGTCACTAGACACGGGACAGTCACTAGACACCACACAGTCACTATACACGGCACAGTCACTAGACACCACACAGTCACTAGACACCACACAGTCACTAGACACCACACAGTCACTAGACAAGGCACAGTCTCTAGACAAGGTGCAGTCACTAGACAGGGCACAGTCACTAGACAAGGTGCAGTCACTAGACACGGCACAGTCACTAGACACCACACAGTCACTAGACACCACACAGTCACTAGACAAGGCACAGTCTCTAGACAAGGTGCAGTCACTAGACAGGGCACAGTCACTAGACAAGGTGCAGTCACTAGACACGGCACAGTCACTAGACACCACACAGTCACTAGACACGGCACAGTCACTAGACACCACACAGTCACTGGACACCACTCAGTCACTAGACACCACACAGTCACTAGACACCACACAGTCACTAGACAAGGCACAATCTCTAGACACGGTGCAGTCATTAGACAGGGCACAGTTACTAGACAAGGTGCAGTCACTAGACAAGGCACAGTCTCTAGACAAGGTGCAGTCACTAGACAGGGCACAGTCACTAAACAAGGTGCAGTCACTAGACAAGGTTAACGGGACCTGAGGACTGGCCGTGATTTGTGGATCTTGGCACGACTCCCGCCAGGCCTCTGCGTTGACTGCTTGACCAGTGGCGAGAGCGCTTGCCGCATCCGCTTGCTGCAAACGCTTGCTACCAGTATGTTCGTAGCTGCGCGGATCTTACAGTTGCATCTTCGGGCAAATAATTTGCTCTCATTGCCTCTCCTCACCCAGAGGAAGAAGCGGGCACCTGTTAGGACAGGGTCGGTACGCTGCAGTACGGTTTACCGTTAATGTGGCTGGGAGCCAGCATCGGGTCGGAATACTCCTCAAGGATTGGAGATGCTCTGAGGCCAGACTGTGCGCCTCCTGTCTTAAAGTCAAGTGTTTGTTGTCAGCTGCCAGCAAAGCAGTGATTGTGACCCAGTGATCAGGGGGTAAAGTGTAAAGTGGTTTGAACCCCCGACGGGTAAAAATCACTAAATGAAACCACACCTTTACTTCTTCACCCTCTTACGTTTTATTAACGAGTCCTCACTATTGCCAGATGCAAACAACTGCAATCACGTGATTCCAGGTCGTCGCCCCTTGTCCATGCTGTGTGCGCCAAATCGATCTGGGCATGCGCAAAGGGCAGCCATTACATGCCTCGTCTTCTCACTTCCGCTGGAAAGTGGCGGAAGTTTGCACTTTCTCTCTGTCAGTTATGCTTACTGTTTGGCCTACATCTGCAGCCTGCAACGTCGTTGCCCCTAATTGTTCCCGCGCTTTCTAATACGTCAAAACTACAATGTGTGTCTCCGTTCACTTCCGGTTAACTAGAGCTCGGTGGGCACATGCGCAGACAATAGGAAGTGAGTCTACCAGTGTTTGGTCGGAAGGCTGAGTGCATTGAGGAGCAGATGAAGAATGGAAGATGAAAATATTATGGATATGTGGTGATTGTAACGGTTCATCGCCACGACGTGATAAATCAGTGAATTAGTCCATGTATTTCATTCATGCATTCACTTATTCATCCACATTATCTTGAGTGCAGTTACTCTTTCGGCCTAATACTGTTGGAGGCAACTGCTCGAAGTGAATGGTAGGTAGTCATGGCGGTTATTCTGTGCCGATCGATCAAGCACTCGATGGGAAAACTTGCCGACCGCTCATGGACGACGCCTGAATGCGTCACACTGCTTGGTTTTGGACAAGACTCAGTCATCGCGAAGCGTGACGAAGCAACTCCCACTCTGCCAACGCCATAGCTTCTTGTGTTTTATTAATGGGTCATTGATGGCCTCTGGGAACATTCCCATAGTCAACCACAATGCACAGCCGCTTACCAGGAACCCAGAGAGATAGGGCACCTGGGTGTTGACGGCTTCACAGTAAAAGTACTCATGATATGTGCTGCATCGCAGGAAGCACTCACGACATATGCTGCATCGCAGGATGAGTGAGTTGGGGGTAAGAATTGACCCACCGTGTCTTCCTTCGCGATGCGTGCGAGCTCGCGAGGCGAATGAATAAGGAATTCGTGGCTTGGCTGTCTCTTGCTGTAACATTGTCTGGAATGTTTCTTGATCATCCGTCTTAGATAGCCTACACAGGCTGATAGGCCGTTAAACTGTCCATCCATCCATCCTTGCAGAATGAATGAATGAACGAATGAGTTTCACGGTTTGTCAGCCTCTGTAGCCTATGGAAGGCCATTGATCAGGCCTAGCCAAAAAGTAGTACGGGCACTCGATCCACCTTATTTTTCTGCTGACCCTAAACATTTTTTTCCATCATGCAAAATAAGAAGAAAGAAAGAAGGTAGACAACAAACTGATTGCTGTTCTGTCTTCCTTACCCTATGAGCACTCAGGAAATCCACTATGTAAGTTTATTTATATATTAATTTTTGCGTGTGAAAGACAGTTGGTTATGTTCAACCCGGCCTCTTCTGAAAAAAAAGGAGTGGTGGGAGGTGGGGGTAGGGGTTTGGGGGTGGTCAGGCCAACCTACCGACCCCACTCACCCTTTTTTGACTCACATGCGAAGCAAAAGTGAGTCTATGTACTCACCCGTTCCGGGCGTCCGGGCGTCCGGGCGTCCGGGCGTCCGGGCGTCCGAAAACTTTAACGTTGAATTTTTCTCGGAGACTATTAAGTCTATCGATACCAAATGTGGCATGATGGTGTATGATGACAAGGCCTCAAAAAACATAATTAGTGACTTGTCCTTGCTTCAAGGTCAAGGTCGCAGGGGCCATAAATGTTGTCTAAAAACAGACATTTTTCACATTTTCTCAATTTTCTCTGAAGTTTTTGAGATTGGATACCTGACCTATATATGGTATATAGGGCAAAGTAAGCCCTATCTTTTGATACCAGTTTGGTTGACCTTGCTTCAAGGTCAAGGTCACAGGAGCTCTTCAAAGTTGGATTGTATACATATTTTGAAGTGACCTTGACCCTGAACTATGGAAGATAACTGTTTCAAACTTAATAATTATGAGGGGCACATGTTATACTTTCATCATGAGACACATTTGGTCACATATCATCAAGGTCAAGGTCACTTTGACCCTTATGAAATGTGACCAAAATGGGGTAGTGAACCACTAAAAGTGACCATATCTCATGGTAGAAAGTGCCAATAAGCACCATTGTGCTTCCTATGTTTTGAATTAACAGCTTTGTGTTGCATTACCTTGGATGACCTTGACCTTGGGTCAATATCACATGTATTTTGCTAGGAAAATGTGTAAAGCATTTCTTAGTGTATGATGTCATTGGTAGGTGTAGTTGTTTGACCTTGACCGTGAAGGTCACGTAAAGGTCAAGGTCAAGCATGTGAGTCGTATGGGCTTTGCCCTTCTTGTTGTTTTTGCTGTGTTACCTAACCTTGCAAACCTACTGGAACTGTGTTACCTAACCTTGCAAACCTACTGGAACTGTGTTACCTGACCTTGCAAACCTACTGGAACTGTGTTACCTGACCTTGCAAGCCTAGTGGAACTGTGTTACCTGACCTTGCAAACCTACTGGAACTGTGTTACCTGACCTTGCAAACCTACTGGAACTGTGTTACCTGACCTTGCAAACCTACTGGAACTGTGTTACCTGACCTTGCAAACCTACTGGAACTGTGTTACCTGACCTTGCAAACCTACTGGAACTGTGTTACCTAACCTTGCAAACCTACTGGAACTGTGTTATCTGACCTTGCAAACCTACTGGAACTGTGTTACCTGACCTTGCAAACCTACTGGAACTGTGTTACCTGACCTTGCAAACCTACTGGAACTGTGTTACCTGACCTTGCAAACCTACTGGAACTGTGTTACCTGACCTTGCAAACCTACTGGAACTGTGTTACCTAACCTTGCAAACCTACTGGAACTGTGTTACCTGACCTTGCAAACCTACTGGAACTGTGTTACCTAACCTTGCAAACCTACTGGAACTGTGTTACCTAACCTTGCAAACCTACTGGAACTGTGTTACCTAACCTTGCAAACCTACTGGAACTGTGTTACCTAACCTTGCAAACCTACTGGAACTGTGTTACCTAACCTTGCAAACCTACTGGAACTAGTAAGATTTAACAGCAAGTTAAATCTCGATTTCCTTGGTCTTTCGCCTACGACGAATGACGAAGGGGGACGTGGCGAATCTTATTTTTACCCCTCCACCCCACAGAGGAATTCCATTTCAGTACAAGTAATGAAACAAACAACTTTGGGGAATTTGTGAGCTTGATTTATCGTCACTGTCTCAGTGTATTCTGGCGGTGAACATTTAGGAATGGCAAAAACACAGTGAGTTGGTAGGGCGTTATAGCAAATTTTACCTACATGACTGTCGAGCGAATTTTGAGTGGGAAATCCGAAAGATAATGTCAAAGCAATGAAAATCGTTGGCGTTGTAAAATTCAAATTCGGCTAAACTACACCGCTGGTGATTCACAATGCAGGAATAAAGCCGTTTACCCACAGGTCATTATAGTTTCAACATAACGTATTCAAACTATCGGTAGAATAAGGATATTTCAGTGGCTTGGTGGAATGTGTGTGGTTCATCAATACTTTAGATAAATGAAGCGCACTGGTAACAATTTCCTTTCTTTTCGTGGTTGTTAATCCTCAGAAACCAGATCTAACGCGGTGTTATTGAGTTCTTGATGATGATGATGATGATGATGATGATGATGATGATGATGATGATGATGATGATGATGATGGTGATGATGATGATGATGATGATGATGACGACGACGACGACAACGATGACGACGGCGACACATATTATACGAATATTTCCAGAGTGCACCTTGTACTGTCAATATGTCTGCTGAAAACGGTCTGTTCTGTTGCTTGGTCTGCAGGCTCTAGAAGTTTCCAGCGCTTCTCACGACCATGCAGGCTCGGGACAGGAAGTGTCTGAGAGTTATCCTCTCCTGTATGACCTCCCTAACGAAAGTGAGCACCTGAGAGTTTGAGCAGGACAAATAGTTGTTGTGGGCAATGTAATGAACTGCGCCGTGAAAACAGCGCCTCCCTTTCAGACGTTTGTGTGTTGCCCAGGTTTTGTCAAATCGCTGTCATGTGTGTTTCTGTGTTGTCAATCCTTAGTCCTTTCATATTTTTTTCAAAATGGAGAGAGAGGGAGAGGGAGAGAGAGAGAGAGAGAGAGAGAGAGAGAGAGAGAGAGAGAGAGAGAGAGAGAGAGAGAAAAGGTTGGTAGGGACTGACATCAATCAGTTGAGATATTCCTCCCTCACAAAGTTTTGATTTTGGTTTGAAGGACAATGAATGAAAAAGCTTGATACTGTCAGGAATGTTCATGATAAAGTTTGGGTGGTTCCATAGATGGTGGCTGCAGAGTTGTGAGGAAAAACGCATAAATACAAGGAACAAAGAAAAAGAACAAACGTGAAAAGGGGCAGAAATTAAGATTATAATCACTATTCTGTGCGCCACCCCCCTTCCCCCCTTCTCTGTCTCTTGGTCTCTGTCTCTCTCTCTCTCTCTCTCTCTCTCTCTCTCTCTCTCTCTCTCTCTCTCTCTCTTTATGTCTCTATCTTTATGTCTCTCTCTCTCTTTATGTCTCTATCTGTATGTCTCTCTCTCTTTATCTCTATCTCTCTGTATGTCTCTCTCTCACTCTCTCTGTGTAGCTATTTATGTCTCTCTCTGTATGTCTCTCTCTCTGTGTATGTTTCTCTCTCTTTATGTCTCTCTCTCTCTCTTTATGTCTCTCTCTTTCTTTATGTCTCTTTTTGTATCTCTGTCTCTGTCTTACACACACACACACACACATCTCCCATCCATGCCCCAACTCCCAGCGCCCATCCCCCTTTCCTCACCGTCCTGCCCATATCAAGGCCATGCAATAGTAGTGTGATGGCAGTCTCGACACTTCTTCAGATTATCAGACTGAGGTGGATACGAGGAATATACTCACAGATGCCCATTATTTTCATCTGTCTCACCCTCTCTTCAGGCGCATTTGAAGGGGGCCAAGATGGCTACCTCTCGCTGCCGCACCCCACGCAGGCGGAGATCATCTCGCAGCTACCCAGCCACCGCGCCCTGGCGTGCGACGCGGGCTACACGCTGTCGCGGACCTTGCTGTCGCGGCGGCGGCGCGGCAAGAGCTGCAAGTCGCGGTCCGCAGAGGAGGAGGAGGCTGCCGTGCTGGACATGGTGGACGCCGTCCTGGACGCCAGCCCCAGCAGCAGAGCGGGCTCCGTCCTCCGCTCCCGTTCCGCCAGCAGGAAGGGCGACTTTGACGTCACGGGCTGGCAGGAGGAGGCCATCCGCAGCATGACCTCCAGCCTCTCCGTCAGGCGCAAGTACAGGTGAGATGCAAGTACAGGTGAGGTGCAAGTACAGGTGAGATGCAAGTTCAGGTGAGATGCAAGTACAGGTGAGGTGCAAGTACAGGTGAGATGCAAGTTCAGGTGAGGTGCAAGTACAGGTGAGATGCAAGTTCAGGTGAGATGCAAGTTCAGGTGAGATGCAAGTACAGGTGAGGCGCGTGAGGTGCAAGTACAGGTGAGATGCAAGTACAGGTGAGATGCAAGTACAGGTGAGATGCAAGTACAGGTGAGATGCAAGTACAGGTGAGATGCAAGTTCAGGTGAGATGCAAGTACAGGTGAGATGCAAGTACAGGTGAGATGCAAGTACAGGTGAGATGCAAGTACAGGTGAGATGCAAGTTCAGGTGAGATGCAAGTACAGGTGAGGCGCAAGTGAGGTGCAAGTACAGGTGAGATGCAAGTACAGGTGAGGCGCAAGTGAGGTGCAAGTACAGGTGAGGCGCGTGAGGTGCAAGTACAGGTGAGATGCAAGTACAGGTGAGGCGCAGGTGAGGTGCAAGTACAGGTGAGGTGCAAGTACAGGTGAGGCGCAAGTGAGGTGCAAGTACAGGTGAGGCTCAAGTGAGGTGCAAGTACAGGTGAGATGCAAGTACAGGTGTCGCAAGTACAGGTGAGATGCAAGTACAGGTGAGTCGCAAGTACAGGTGAGGTGCAAGTACAGGTGAGGTGCAAGTACAGGTGAGGCGAGACATATTGGCCTTTTGTGTGGTGTAGTGTGTTTGATGAGCAGTGGGCAGTGATGACAGGGTGTGATGATGATTATGGTAATGATGATGATGATGATGATGGTGGTGATGATTGCTGTTGTTGTAACGGTGACTTTGAACAACAATGGGATCAAAGGCGATATGAATGGAGCCGTTTAACAATTTAACATACAGAGCCGAAGCCCTGTGGGACAGACAGGAAAATTGTAGAACCACAGGCGGGGACTGAACCCGCGACCTTTCGGTCAGCGCCCGAAATGCTCTACCAGCTAAGCTACCATGGTCCGTGTTGTCTTCTCCTGTCTACACTGCCCTGTATCAGCGGCTGCTGTCTCGGTCTTACATGCCCGGATGACCCGAATCCCAATATTTAGTTTCGCTAGTCTTCCCCAGCTGTCATGGGTCTTTCTCTAGTCACCCAGTCTATCCTGAGAGAAATGAATGTACAGTTTAACATACAGAGCCGAAACCCTGCGTGTATCAATGGCTGCTGTCTCGGTCTTACATGCCCGGATGCATAATAGTCTTCACTCGAATTATCTTTGTCTTTCTCGAGGAAGTGTGTGGTTTTCGCTGATACTCGTAGTAGTGTATATCTTGAGGCCCGCCAAAACGTGCTTTTGTTTTCTCAGATTGGATACGATCTTGAAGCAGTAACCTTCTAAACAAACAACCAAACAACTAAACATATTAAAAGGCCTACCCACGTGTCGGCAAAAACACTACGTTTCTGCGCAGCTACAGATTCATATGGGTCCAGACCTTGGGGGAAGGAGGAGGTCAGGTGCATAGGAAAGTGGGCCAATAAATAGCAACATATGGACGATCATTAGGGCAAGAGATGATGGCAGTTTGAAAGACGCCTGGAAGTTTGAAGAAGTCGGCCAGAAAAGAGCCCCCAAACGAGGCGTCTGCTGATATTTGCGGACACCTAGGATCAAGTCACGTACATGTGATTTGGTGCGGCTGTTCTGAGAGTTCTCGACCTGACGTCCTAAGAGAGTGACACACGGCCAGAGCCGCTCCATGCCCCCTCATCAGCTGGAACCCCTGGCTTCAGGGCTTTAGGGGCCTGGTCCAGTAGCTCAGCCAGGGACCTGCTCCAGTAGCTCAGCCAGGGGCCTGCTCCAGTAGCTCAGCCAGGGGTCTGCCCCAGTAGCTCAGCCAGGGGCCTGCTCCAATAGCTCAACCAGGGGCCTGCTCCAGTAGCTCAGCCAGGGCCTGCTCCAGTAGCTCAGCCAGGGACCTGCTCCAGTAGCTCAGGCAGGGGCCTGCTCCAGTAGCTCAGCCAAGGGCCTGCTCCGGTAGGTCAGCCAGTGCCTGCTCCAGTGGCTCAGCCAGGGTTCTGCTCCAGTAGCTTAGCCAGTGCCTGCTCCAGTGGCTCAGTCAGGGGCCTGCTCCAGTAGCACTGCCAGGGCCTGCTCCAGTAGCTCAGCCATGGGCCTGCTCCAATATCTCAACCAGGGGCCTGCTCCAGTAGCTCAGCCAGGGGCATGCTCCAGTAGCTCAGCCAGGGGCCTGCTCCAATAGCTCAACCAGGTGCCTGCTCCAGTAGCTCAGCCAGGGCCTGCTCCAGTAGCTCAGCCAGGGCCCGCTCCAGTAGCTCAACCAGGGGCCTGCTCCAGTAGCTCAGCCAAGGGCCTGCTCCAGTAGCTCAGCCAGGGACCTGCTCCAGTAGCTCAGGCAGGGGCCTGCTCCAGTAGCTCAGCCAGGGGGCTGCTCCGGTAGCTCAGCCAATGCCTGCTCCAGTGGCTCAGCCAAGGTTCTGCTCCAGTAGCTTAGCCAGTGCCTGCTCCAGTGGCTCAGTCAGGGGCCTGCTTCAGTAGCTCAGCCAGGGCCTGCTCCAGTAGCTCAGCCATGGGCCTGCTCCAATATCTCAACCAGGGGCCTGCTCCAGTAGCTCAGCCAGGGGCCTGCTCCAGTAGCTCAGCCAGGGGCCTGCTCCAATAGCTCAACCAGGGGCCTGCTCCAGGAGCTCAGCCAGGGCCTGCTCCAGTAGCTCAGCCAGGGCCCGCTCCAGTAGCTCAGCCAGGGGCCTGCTCCAGTAGCTCGTTCAGGGCCTGCCCCAGTAGCTCAGTCAGGGCCTGCCCCAATAGCTTAGCCAGTGCCTGCTCCAGTGGCTCAGTCGGGCCTGCTCCAGTAGCTCAGTTAGGGCCTGCTCCAGTAGCTCAACCAGGGGCCTGCTCCAGTGGCTCAGCCAGGGGCCTGCTCCATTGGCTCAGCCAGGGCCTGCTTCAGTAGCTCAGCCAAGGGCCTGCTCCAGTAGCTCAGCCAAGGGCCTGCTCCAGTAGCTCAGCCAGGGCCTGCTCCAGTAGCTCAGCGAGGGGCCTGCTCCAGTAGCTCAGCCAGGGGCCTGCTCCAGTAGCTCAGCCAGGGCCTGCTCCAGTAGCTCAGCGAGGGCCTGCTCCAGTAACTCAGCCAGGGGCCTGCTCCAATATCTCAACCAGGGGCCTGCTCCAGTAGCTCAGCCAGGGGCATGCTCCAGTAGCTCAGCGAGGGGCCTGCTCCAGTAACTCAGCGAGGGGCCTGCTCAAGTAGCTCAGTGAGGGGCCTGCTCCAGTAGCTCAGCGATGGGCCTGCTCCAGTAGCTCTGCCAGGGGCCTGCTCCAGTAGCTCAGCCAGGGGCATGCTCCAGTAGCTCAGCGAGGGGCCTGCTCCAGTAACTCAGCCAGGGGCCTGCTCCAGTAGCTCAGCCAGGGGCCTGCTCCAGTAGCTCAGCGATGGGCCTGCTCCAGTAGCTCTGCCAGGGGCCTGCTCCAGTAGCTCAGCCAGGGGCCTGCTCCAGTAGCTCAGCCAGGGCCCGCTCCAGTTGCTCAGCCAGGGGCCCGCTCCAGTAGCTCAGCCAGGAGCCTGCTCCAGTAGCTCAGCCAGGGGCCTGCTCCAGTAGCTCAGCCAGGGGCCTGCTCCAGTAGCTCAGCCAGGAGCCTGCTCCAGTAGCTTAGCCAGGGGCCTGCTCCAGTAGCTCAGCCAGGGCCCGCTCCAGTTGCTCAGCCAGGGTCCGCTCCAGTAGCTCAGCCAGGGGCCTGCTCCAGTAGCTCAGGCAGGGGCCTGCTCAAGTAGCTCAGCGAGGGGCCTGCTCCAGTAGCTCAGCCAGGGGCCTGCTCAAGTAGCTCAGCCAGGGGCCTGCTCCAGTAGCTCAGCCAGGGGCCTGCTCCAGTAGCTCAGCCAGGGGCCTGCTCCAGTAGCTCAGCCAGATGCGGTCCCAGGCACCAAAGAGACTGCGGAGGGTATCAGGACATGGTCAGATCATTCAGATCATTTTGGATGCGACGTTAGTGTGAATCTGCTACCACTTTTGGAATGATTTGTGTGGTTTTTTTCTGGCGTCCTGGCCACAGTGTGTCACACGCTGAACCGATCGATCGCCCATGGAAATATGATTGCTTGTTTTGAATCAGCGCAGCATGTGGCAAGACGGTCGGTCTATAACACCATAATCTCGATATACATGTATGTGAAAAATGAAAAGTTTTTATATAGCTCTCAAAGAAATAACGTTTGGTGGAGTATCCATATTATTCCCCGAAATCCGGGCCTGAATGAATGGAGCCAGCACCACGCATGGGCAGGAATGCCATTACGTGAGGAGGATCGTGTCACAGGAGAAAGTTTGTCTGAGAGAATTTACTCAGGTTGGCACTGCCGAAGTGGTGCCTGCCTCCGGTGCCGTGACGGCAGCCTTGTTGCAGAGCGTCGTCACGTGACGTGTGGTCATTGATGGAGGTCAGAGGCGCGTTTCGTTTCCAAAGGTACAAAAGACGTTCGGGCTTTGCGAGCGCTCGCCGTGAGCCCCTGCGGGGACAGGGTCGTGTGGGAGAAAGGCTTTTGGGTTTGCGAGCGTTCGCCGTGAGCGCTCGTCTCTGAACTTTTGTGTGTGTGGGCAATACCTGTCGAAACGAAACGCGCCTCTGGTCCGCGACGCGATGGCGTGTGATGCTCTGTGGTTGCTCCAGCCAAACCCGCCTCCTCTCTACATTGCTCCTTTCTACACTGCTCCCCTGTACTCTGCTCCCCTCTACACTGCTCCCCTCTACACTGCTCCCCTCTACACTGCTCCCCTCTACACAGCTCCCCTCTACACTGCTCCCCTGTACACTGCTCCACTCTACACTGCTCCCCTCTACACTGCTCCCCTCTACACTGCTCCCCTCTACACTGCCCCCCTCTACACTGCTCCCCTCTACACTGCTCCCCTCTACACTGCTCCCCTCTACACTGCTCCCCTCTACACTGCTCCCCTCTACACTGCTCCACTCTACACTGCTCCCCTCTACACTGCTCCCCTCTACACTGCTCCCCTCTACACTGCTCCCCTCTACACAGCTCCCCTCTACACTGCTCCCCTCTACACTGCTCCCCTCTACACTGCTCCCCTCTACACTGCTCCCCTCTACACTGCTCCCCTCTACACTGCTCCCCTCTACACTGCTCCACTCTACACTGCTCCCCTCTACACTGCTCCCCTCTACACTGCTCCCCTCTACACTGCTCCCCTCTACACTGCTCCCCTCTACACTGCTCCCCTCTACACAGCTCCCCTCTACACTGCTCTCCTCTACACTGCTCCCCTCTACACTGCTCCCCTCTACACTGCTCCACTCTACACTGCTCCCCTCTACACTGCTCCCCTCTACACTGCTCCCCTCTACACTGCTCCCCTCTACACTGCTCCCCTCTACACTGCTCCCCTCTACACTGCTCCCCTCTACACTGCTCCCCTCTACACAGCTCCCCTCTACACTGCTCCCCTCTACACTGCTCCCCTCTACACTGCTCCCCTCTACACTGCTCCCCTCTACACTGCTCCCCTCTACATTGCTCTCTTCTACACTGCTCCCCTCTACACTGCTCCCCTCTACACTGCTCCCCTCTACACTGCTCCCCTCTACACTGCTCCCCTCTACACTGCTCCCCTCTACACTGCTCCACTCTACACTGCTCCCCTCTACACTGCTCCCCTCTACACTGCTCCCCTCTACACTGCTCCCCTCTACACTGCTCCCCTCTACACTGCTCCCCTCTACATTGCTCTCTTCTACACTGCTCCCCTCTACACTGCTCCCCTCTACACTGCTCCCCTCTACACTGCTCCCCTGTACACTGCTCCTCTCTACACTGCTCCCCTCTACACTGCTCCCCTCTACACTGCTCCCCTGTACACTGCTCCCCTCTACACTGCTCCCCTCTACACTGCTCCCCTCTACACTGCTCCCCTCTACACTGCTCCCCTCTACACTGCTCCCCTCTACACTGCTCCCCTCTACACTTCTCCCCTCTACACTGCTCCCCTCTACACTGCTCCCCTCTACACTGC
>JAWQFJ010008153.1:0-2500 GCA_034096865.1 Theodoxus fluviatilis | reverse complement strand
GGGGAGACTGAGGGGAGACTGAAGGGAGACTGAGGGGAGACTAATAGGGGACACAGGGGAGACTGAGGGGGGACTGAGGAGGGTCTGAGGGAAGACTGAGGGAGAACTGCGGGAGGACTGAAGGGGGACTGAGGGGAGACTGAGGGGAGACTGAAGGGAGACTGAGGGGAGGCTGAAGGGAGACTGAGGGGAGGCTGAGAGGAGGCTGAGGGGAGACTGAGGGGAGACTGAGGGGAGACTGAGGGGAGGCTGAGGGGAGACTGAAGGGAGACTGAGGGGAGACTGAGGGGAGTGAGGGGAGACTGATGGGAGACTGAGGGGGGACTGAGTGGAGACTGAGGGGAGACTGAAGGGAGACTGAGGGGAGACTGAGGGGAGACTAATAGGGGACACAGGGGAGACTGAGGGGGGACTGAGGAGGGTCTGAGGGAAGACTGAGGGAGAACTGCGGGAGGACTGAGGGGGGACTGAGGGGAGACTGAGGGGAGACTGAAGGGAGACTGAGGGGAGACTGAGGGGGGACTGAGGGGTGAATGAGGGGAGACTGAAGAAAGACGGGGGTGGGGGGGTGGGGGGTGGGGGGCTGTGGGGAGACTGAGAGGAGACTGAGGGGAGGCTGAGGGGAGACTGAGAGGAGACTGAGGGGAGACTGAGGGGAGACTGAGGGGAGACTGAGTGGAGGTTGAGTGGAGGCTTAGGGGAGACTGAGGGAGGACTGCGGGAGGACTGAGGGAAGACTGAGGGGAGACTGATAGGAGACTGAGGGGGGACTGAATAGAGGAGACTGAGGGAAGACTGAGGGGGAACTGAATAGAGGAAACTGAGGGGGGACTGAGGGGGGACTGAGAGGGGACTGAGGGGAGACTGAGGGGAGACTGAGGGGAGACTGAGGGGAGACTGAGAGGAGGCTGAGGGGAGACTGAGGGGAGACTGAGGGGAGACTGAGAGGAGGCTGAGGGGAGACTGAGGGGAGACTGAGGGGAGACTGAGGGGAGACTGAGAGGAGACTGAGGGGAGACTGAGGGGAGACTGAGGGGAGACTGAGAGGAGGCTGAGGGGAGACTGAGGGGAGGCTGAGGAGAGACTGAGGCAGGGAAGACTGAGGGGAGACTGAGGGGAGGCTGAGGGGAGACTGAGGGGAGACTGAGGCAGGGAGGACTGAGAGGGGACTGAGGGGAGGCTGAGGGGAGACTGACAGGAGACTGACTCAGGGAGGACTGAGAGGTGAGACTGAGGGGGGACTGAGGGGGGACTGAGGGGAGACTGAGAGGGGACTGTGTGTGTGTGTGAGTGTGTGTGTATGTGTGTCTGTGTGTATGTGTGTGTGTGTGTGTGTGTGTGTGTGTGTGTGTGAGAGAGAGAGAGAGAGAGAGAGAGAGAGAGAGAGAGAGAGGTTGATTGATTGATTGATTGATCTTTATTCGGCCGACGACCCATTTGATGTTATCCTCTATTTACAAGCTTTAAAACAGTATAGCAATGAATAACTATGCAAGAAATACATTACACACGACATTGAAGACTTTCCAGTAAAGAATACCACTCATCACTATATTGATTCCCTGCGTCTCGATGACGACACTTGTATTTCAATGTATAGTTAAATGTTTTTAAAATGTGTTCAATGATGATTGCAGCTTCGTATGCATTCAGAGAGAGAGAGAGAGAGAGAGAGAGAGAGAGAGAGAGAGAGAGAGAGAGAGAGAGAGAGAGAGAGAGAGAGAGAGAGCGCAACTTGCTGACACAGACACGCACTCACGCTACCACCAGCACCACAAACCAGTGAGCGTGGGAGCACTGCTGAGATGGCGACTGCATTTGTCACTTGCTGGCTGGATCCCACTCGAGTGAACACACGTGTACGTGTTGCTTTCATGAAGCATGCATTATTGCTCATCCCTAAACACGCACGCTGTACACGATCAAGGGCGGAATGGGCAGTTGGAGTCTAAATTCGGGTCGCTCCGCCCTTGTTGACAAGACTGCGTGCCCAGGTTCTGGTAACAGGTGCAGTGAAAAGTTCGCCTCTTTCAGTCACAATAGTTATTAACGCATGAAACACTCGCTACCCTACACCTAGCGTGCATGTGCGCCAGTGGAAGGAAGCGAACACGCACTGAGCTTGTTGTGCTGTGTAGGCTGTTTCTCGGAAAAGTACAAGGCGCATACTGGGAGAAACTGAGAGGAGATAAAGTGCTCTGCTCAGTAGCGGCCAGGGACAGATAGGTTTGACGATCGATAGAGGTGCAACACCGAACAAGACGTGCATTTGCTGAAGACCTGTGCGGGGCTACTTGCTCTTACGTAGCCTATGTGGATAGTGCATGTGCATGTAGCGCGACTCTCGCTGGAGATCGTATCGCTACAGATTTTTGTTTGATTGACCTTAGCTTCGGAAACCGCCACTGCTGGTGAAGTGCACGACCCGAGTGTCTGGAATCGACTTGAGCGCATTTTCAAAACAGGCTAGCTGAGAGCTCGAGCGCCGTGCTTTCGCTGT
>JAWQFJ010008152.1:57500-62441 GCA_034096865.1 Theodoxus fluviatilis | reverse complement strand
CTGCTCATCCAATGTAGGATTAGTGAATCATATTTACCAAAGGCAGTACTTTGCTTCCCATACACACAGGCATCTCAAACACACAATGGATGCAAGTCCACGTAGGCAGACCCTACTCCATGCTGAAAAGCCGACTTCATTGTATAGCCTAAGATTAAAGCTGAAAATAATGATTATTTGAGAGAAGTAGCAAGTTTGTGTTTCTTTTCTTGTCCCAAAGCAGACAATTTCTTAAACCTGGATTCCTGTGAAAAGTTTCATAGTTGACTGAAAGAATTCATTTATTTGTCAAACTCAGGGTATGATGGAGATCTGGTATCTATCCTTGAGATGCAACGCAATAAAATGCAACAACAAAAAAAGACAGACTTGAATGTTGTATGAAATAATAAACAGAAACCATCTTTAGCAACAACTACACAAAATAGGAAACTTACAAATGGATTCCAAGAAGCAAATAAATACATTTGCACAACTACACCCTACTCACAACACCCACCACACATTCCAAAGAAGCCAAATTCAATGCGTAAGACTGCCAGTGACTTCATCAGGAATTACACCTGGCCCAACAGGCAGACAGAGACAGCCGCCACCCCGGGACAGCTGTCACTCCTTGTCACTGCTCTCTGCCTGACTGCCGCAGTGCCGCGCCTGACCTGGCCGGCTCCTCTCTACAGCAGAGCACAATGAGTGACCAGTGAAGAAGTCTGTAACAGGACAGCAACTGAGCAACTCCGAGCTCTGTATCACGCAGCACAATACAATGGCCAGTAAAGATCGCTGTACAACACCGCATGAAGGCGGACCAGCACAGTGCAATGTAGGTACTGAGCAGCTAAGAAATCTGTACATCACAGCACAGCTGATCAGCACACAGCTCCGTACAGCACAGCAACCGATCAGAGTAGAGTTCTGTATGGCAGAGTGCAATACAACGACCAGCCAGAGTCACTGTACAACACAGCACAATGACTGAACAACATAAAGCTCTGTACAGCACAAAACAGCACAATGACTGACCAACATAGAGCTCTGTACAGTGCAACACAGCAATTGAGCAGTCAAGAGGTCTGTACAGCACAGTACAATTGACCAGCTCAGAGCTCTGTACAGCACAGCACAGCACAATGACTGACCAACATAGAGCTCTGTACAGCACAGCACAGCACAAGTGACCAGCTCAGAGCTCTGTACAGCACAGCACAGCACAGCACAAGTGACCAGCTCAGAGCTCTGTACAGCACAGCACAGCACAAGTGACCAGCTCAGAGCTCTGTACAGCACAGCACAGCACAGCACAAGTGACCAGCTCAGAGCTCTGTACAGCACAGCACAGCACAAGTGACCAGCAAGCAGACTGCATCAGATCAGACAGCAGCAGTGACCAGGCCAGCAACCCAACCCTGCCCACAAAGGCCACCACCACTCCACACTGCGCCACACCCTCTCTACCGTGAGTAGTAGACCCGGTAGTAGAGAGTCTTGGAGCGCCACAGGGAATAGGAGTTATCAAACTTGAGCAAGTACACGCCACGACCAGGGTAGGTGTGGCTGCCACAGTACACCTCTTCGTGGCAGTCGCGTCGGTAGACAGGAATGATTTCATCGGTGGGTGGTCGGTCATCGTGCTTCTTGCCGCTCTCCACGTCTACCTTGCCCTCTGAAACAGAAGCAGCACCTGGCTTTGTTTTTTTTGTCCAAGTTACCCATCAAGATACAGCACTGATACCCATCAAATGCGACACACACCATCAAAGGACAACAACAACATCCTTTTACCAACAGGAAAAGATTTTGGTTTTCAAGTAACTCAGCACATACAAATCACAATGCACATGTATGATTTCTGCTTTCACTTCTACTAAATGGAATAACCCTTGAGAAGATTTTCTTCTCCTTTTTTTTTTTTTTTTAGCAATCCAAGAAGTTAGACACTTTTACACATAAAGGGAGCCAAACCATGAACATGAAAGCAACACCATTATGCCTCTTTGCATGCGTAGGCTCTATTCAGCTTTCAAGAAGCTTGTTTTGCAACAACCATGAAAAATGCAGCCTGGCTGCTCACAGACCTATTCAAATAGTTGTACCTATGTCTAAGGCAAGGAAATTGTCAGTACTTCTTCAAATCATTAGCATACAGTGACTGTTCATGTCACAGTTGATGGGCATTGCTGCAAGAAGATTGATTCAGCCAGCCAGCTCCTTTCCATTCATCTATCATCAACCAGCCCACGCTCCTATATACAAACCAGTCTGCTCTACCATCGACCCAGTACTACATCATAAAGTAGAAAAATTTGTTTTTGACAAAACACTGAGCACTAAGTCATGTTTATCTTTTCCTGAGCTTTACACCACTGTAAACATTTTCAGATTTTCTGTGTGAACACAATGTTTTTTCTGGAATATGCATTGATATATAAATAATATTGTGGTTGAAACATCTCCTTTGGTCATTTTTCCTACTTCAGCCTTGTTTTCTCATTCACTGTCAAATATGTCCCGTCACATTCCTCCTACTAAATCTCCATCTCATTCATCTCTCTGCTCATCAACCCACCCATCATGCACCATGTATGCATCTATCCATTTATTCTTCCCTTTCTGATCCATCCTTTATCAGCAGCAGTAGTTACCTCCAGCACCCTCTCCCTCTTCCTCCAGTTCGTCCTCATCACTGGAGTCGCTGACATGGACGCTGACCGTGTTGCTGGGGGCTATTGTCCACTCAAAGTACACGCCAAAGCCTATGTCGTAGTAGTCTGTGGCAAACTCCCAGAAGAGACATGTTCCATCCTCGTGGGTTGGAACTCGCACCTGTGGCAACAGAGACAGACAGAGAGTCAACAAACCTGGTTCCTGTTGTAATGAACAGGCTTGTTTATGAGCAACCACACGAGCTACGGAGGTATCCATGTCAGCTTTGAATGCCTCTACAATTAGAAAAAGAAGACATGCCACTCCTGTACAATTTACAACTGGATGAACAGTCTTATAATCTATTCTGAACTGGGTCTATGTTATTAGAAAGAAAAACACAAACATTACTGACTGACTCCACAATGCAGCATTCTAAATGGTTACTGTCTAAAGAAAGAATCACACACTCACTACTACTCATTATTATAATTATTATTAATATAATGACTTTTTTGTGTATTTCAAAATACATTTGGGGATGGTCTGACTAAAGCAGAAATACCACAGGGTTCTACAATACACTAAAGTGCACTTGTAATCAATGTTTTCATATGATGGTTTTCTATGCTTTCATAAAAACTTCTACCACTACTGACAAGACCTTGATGTGTACACAATCCAAACCCCATCAAGCCACAGTAAATATTTCATCCCCATTTCAATTGTCGTACATTAAAAACAGCCATTTCCAATGTGCATATTTCTCCATGAATTCATCCCTTGCATGGTGTACATTGTGATTCAAGACATAACCAGTGGAGAATTTCTTCAGAAAACCAAAGATGATGAATGAAACATTCCATGAACTCAGCCCTCTACTACTACCTAACATCACATAATACATGATGCATGCCACAACAGATTAAGGGGGGTGGGGGGCAAAATAAACAAGATAAGAGCACAAGACTGCAAGCATGGCAAAATCCAATTCACCATTGTACACCAGAAAAACTACAAGATTCCACAACACCCAACCACCAACAAATAAATAATAAAAATCTCTTCAATAAAACATTGCTGCCATATTTTCAGGAGTGAGTGTGAGATGCAGTAAAGGGACTCTGATATTTCTACTTCAGTGTAGAAAATAACCTTGACCCCTTTGGATTCAATCCCCAATTTACAAAGACTTTACCAGAATAGATCAGGAGACTTTGGTTAGTGGAGCAAAAGAACCAATGATTTTGTCAATGACCCTGGTGTTCGTTAGCATTCAGAAGATGCAGGGAGTCATCAATACTCACTGTCACAGTTTCTCCTGAGCCTATCTTAATGACTGAGTCTTTATCTTTTTGGAGCGAGGCCTTGAACTCTTTATAATCTTTGCGAGTCCACATGGAGGCAGCCGCAATGGGAGGCAACTCGTCTACAACACAGCAAAGAGGACAACGGTTACAGCAGGCACAGCTAAAACAGCACAGCCCACTAACGCTGGGCCCACACTGCACAGCTTCAAGTACAGCGCCAATGTCCACCAACAGCTCTGCCCACAGTGGGTGAGAGGCTCCCGAGGCTCGGGCACTTCAAAGTACCTCCACTGTAGCCTTCTTTTCCTCCTTTTTCTTTAACTTCTTTTTCATTTTGGGTCTTTGATGTGGGTCCCCCCCCCCCCCCCCCCCCCCCCCCCCCAACAGATGTCCTATTTCCACAAAGGACAACTTATGATATTTTCCATTCTACTCTTTTAATAGAATATTTTCTTTTGAAAGCTCTCTTCAGGAGCTTTACCATGCAGCAACACACATTTAAAACTGTAGCATCAAACTTTTAATATGTATCATTGCAAAGCAAAAGTATTCAAAAGCATCCATAAATCAGAAATCCATGATTAAAAAAACGTTAATTCTCTTTTACTCCAAGACCATCCATGAAGCTGTGCAGTGGCACCCAACCAACCAACGTCACCAAGGCAACAGCCACCATCAGTAGCCCACAGAGAACCACGCAACTCCATTCCGCACCAAGCAGGGAGGGGGATGAAGGAGGAGGAGGGAGAGGAGTAGGGGTGGGGTGATGGCACTCACTGTGGCAGTGGCAAGAGACCCTATCTTAATGACATTCTCCTTGCACTGCCCAACCATCTTCTTGAACTCGGACAGGTCCCCTCGTGTCCACAGTGAGGCGGGCATGAGGCTGGACCCAGTGCTGTGAGGGGGGGTGTCCAGGTCTGCCTCTGCAAGGGGAGTGAGAGGTCTGGAAGAGGGGCCACTGGCTCAGAATCCACCCTGGGTGACT
>JAWQFJ010008152.1:35000-47500 GCA_034096865.1 Theodoxus fluviatilis | reverse complement strand
CTTCATTGTAAGTTACCATGTGTGGAGAAAACTTTTTTCCCTCGTTTTGTTCAGCAGCAAGACCAGCTTTTGACTCCATTGTAAGTTACTATGTGAAAAAAAAATTCTACCATTTTGTGCTGCAGCAAGACCAGATTTTGACTTCATTGTCAGTTACTATGTGTGGAAAAAAAATGTCCCCTGTTTTGTATTGCAGCAAGACCAGCTGATATTGCAGCTGCAGGAGCAGCATTTCCAGCAGTACATGCAACAAGTGTACCAGCAGCAGATTCTACACCAGCAGCAGCAGTACCAGCAGCTGCAGGCGATGCAGGCGTCCAGCAATACCACCTCCACCATCACCACCACTGCCACCGCCAAGGTCATCCCCACCCCCACTGCCAACACCCCTGATCCCAATGCTAACAGCCAGCCCAGCTCCACCCAGCTGTCCCCCACACATGAGCAGGCCAATGGTCCCCTCCACCTCAACGGAGACAGCGGGGATGGTAAGGCTGAAAGGGCAACAGTGTCTTCTCTGTGGTGTGATGCTTGCTGTTTGGATTGATGGTGGAGTCAGGTGGAGAGAGGATGTGTAGGATTGAGGTGTAGTGTGTGTGTGTGTGTGTGTGTGTGTTGTGTGTGGTGTGTGCGTGTGTGGTGTGCAGTGGGTGTGGGTGTGGTGGGTGTGGTGTGTGTGGTGTGTGCATGGGTGTGGTGTGTGTGGGTGTGGGTGGGTGTGTATGTGTGTGGTGCGTGTGTGGTGCGTGAGGGATGGACAGACAGAGACAGAACATTTTTATTATGCTAGGTTTTTTTTCATGCCTGTATGCTGGCAATTGTGTGTGTGTGTGTGTGTGTGTGTGTGTGTGTGTGAGAGTGAGTGGGAGGTGGGAGGTGGGGAGGTGTGAGGAAGAGAGAGAGGGAGAGAGGGAGAGGAGAGAGGGAGGGAGAGAGAGAGGAGAGGAGGGAGAGAGAGAGAGAGAGAGAGAGAGAGAGAGAGACACAGAGAGAGAGACACAGAGAGAGAGAGACAGAGAGAGAGAGAGAGACAGAGAGAGAGAGACAGAACGAGCTTGCCTTTGTATGTTTGCAGGAGTTTATGTGTGTGTTTATGTGTATACACACTAGCATGTGTGCTTGGGCTTGTAAGTGAATGAGGAATGCTTTAGGAAAAGTTTCTGAAGACAGATTGTGTGGCAGCCTCAGCTGAAATTGTGCTATTGTCAATACACTGGAAAGCTGTCCGCTGTCCCATTGCAGTGAAGATGCATCTTTTTGAGGGTATGGCGTGTTATTAATATGGTGTGACCACTGAATGTCCACTCCACTGGAACGCAAGGAAGAATTCAGGCTTCCTCTCTTATGGGCTTTTTGACAGCACTGGTACTTTTTGTTTTGGTTTGATTTGCTTTTTGATTATCACTTAATTTACTCAAGAGACGGTGAGGAGGGTGAAAAGAAAGAAAAACACTGAGGTTTTGTCCCGTTTTCACAACTTCCTGCATTTGTTAGGTTTGCGTGATTTTGTTTTTCTTTTTAATCACACAGGTGTATCAAATGCATGTCCTTGGCCATTTTTGTAGCACAGGCTTGTGTAGGTTGAATCATCACCTCCTGAAATCTAGCGTTACATCCAGGAAGGGTAGGCATCTCACTGGATGAGGAATCAGTCACCCAGGGTGGATTCTGAGCCAGTGGCCCCTCTCCCAGACCTCTCACTCCCCTTGCAGAGGCAGACCTGGACACCCCCCCTCACAGCACTGGGTCCAGCCTCATGCCCGCCTCACTGTGGACACGAGGGGACCTGTCCGAGTTCAAGAAGATGGTTGGGCAGTGCAAGGAGAATGTCATTAAGATAGGGTCTCTTGCCACTGCCACAGTGAGTGCCCTCACCCCACCCCTACTCCTCTCCTTCCTCCTCCTTCATCCCCCTCCCTGCTTGGTGCGGAATGGAGTTGCGTGGTTCTCTGTGGGCTACTGATGGTGGCTGTTGCCTTGGTGACGTTGGTTGGTTGGGTGCCACTGCACAGCTTCATGGATGGTCTTGGAGTAAAAGAGAATTAACGTTTTTTTAATCATGGATTTCTGATTTATGGATGCTTTTGAATACTTTTGCTTTGCAATGATACATATTAAAAGTTTGATGCTACAGTTTTAAATGTGTGTTGCTGCATGGTAAAGCTCCTGAAGAGAGCTTTCAAAAGAAAATATTCTATTAAAAGAGTAGAATGGAAAATATCATAAGTTGTCCTTTGTGGAAATAGGACATCTGTTGGGGGGGGGGGGGGGGGGGGGGGGGGGGGACCCACATCAAAGACCCAAAATGAAAAAAATGAAAAAGAAGTTAAAGAAAAAGGAGGAAAAGAAGGCTACAGTGGAGGTACTTTGAAGTGCCCGAGCCTCGGGAGCCTCTCACCCACTGTGGGCAGAGCTGTTGGTGGACATTGGCGCTGTACTTGAAGCTGTGCAGTGTGGGCCCAGCGTTAGTGGGCTGTGCTGTTTTAGCTGTGCCTGCTGTAACCGTTGTCCTCTTTGCTGTGTTGTAGACGAGTTGCCTCCCATTGCGGCTGCCTCCATGTGGACTCGCAAAGATTATAAAGAGTTCAAGGCCTCGCTCCAAAAAGATAAAGACTCAGTCATTAAGATAGGCTCAGGAGAAACTGTGACAGTGAGTATTGATGACTCCCTGCATCCTCTGAATGCTAACGAACACCAGGGTCATTGACAAAATCATTGGTTCTTTTGCTCCACTAACCAAAGTCTCCTGATCTATTCTGGTAAAGTCTTTGTAAAGTGGGGATTGAATCCAAAGTGGTCAAGGTTATTTTCTACACTGAAGTAGAAATATCAGAGTCCCTTTACTGCATCTCACACTTACACTCCTGAAAATATGGCAGCAATGTTTTATTGAAGAGATTTTTATTTTTTATTTGTTGGTGGTTGGGTGTTGTGGAATCTTGTAGTTTTTCTGGTGTACAATGGTGAATTGGATTTTGCCATGCTTGCAGTATTGTGCTCTTATCTTGTTTATTTTGCCCCTCACCCCCCTTTATCTGTTGTGGCATGCATCATGATATTGTGATGTTAGGTAGTAGTAGAGGGCTGAGTTCATGGAATGTTTCATTCATCATCTTTGGTTTTCTGAAGAAATTCTCCACTGGTTATGTCTTGAATCGCAATGTACACCATGCGAGGGATGAATTCATGGAGAAATATGCACATTGGAAATGGCTGTTTTTAATGTAAGACAATTAAAATGGGGATGAATTATTTACTGTGGCTTGATGGGATTTGGATTGTGTACACATCAAGGAATTGTCAGTAGTGGTAGAAGTTTTTATGAAAGCATAGAAAACCATCATATGAAAACATTGATTACAAGTGCACTTTAGTGTATTGTAGAACCCTGTGGTATTTCTGCTTTAGTCAGACCATCCCCAAATGTATTTTGAAATACACAAAAAAGTCATTATATTAATAATAATTATAATAATGAGTAGTAGTGAGTGTGTGATTCTTTCTTTAGACAGTAACCATTTAGAATGCTGCATTGTGGAGTCAGTCAGTAATGTTTGTGTTTTTCTTTCTAATAACATAGACCCAGTTCAGAATAGATTATAAGACTGTTCATCCAGTTGTAAATTGTACAGGAGTGGCATGTCTTCTTTTTCTAATTGTAGAGGCATTCAAAGCTGACATGGATACCTCCGTAGCTCATGTGGTTGCTCATAAACAAGCCTGTTCATTACAACCGGAACCAGGTTTGTTGACTCTGTCTGTTTCTGTTGCCACAGGTGCGAGTTCCAACCCACGAGGATGGAACATGTCTCTTCTGGGAGTTTGCCACAGACTACTACGACATAGGCTTTGGTGTGTACTTTGAGTGGACAATAGCCCCCAGCAACACGGTCAGCGTCCATGTCAGCGACTCCAGTGATGAGGACGAACTGGAGGAAGAGGGAGAGGGTGCTGGAGGTAACTACTGCTGCTGATAAAGGATGGATTAGAAAGGGAAGAATAAATGGATAGATGCATACATGATGAGCAGAGAGATGAATGAGATGGAGATTTAGTAGGAGGAATGGGACATATTTGACTGTGAATGAGAAAACAAGGCTGAAGTAGGAAAAATGACAAAAGGAGATTTTTCAACCACAATATTATTTATATATTAATGCATATTCCAGAAAAAACATTGTGTTCACACAGAAAATCTGAAAATGTTTACAGTGGTGTAAAGCCCAGGAAAAGATAAACATGACTTAGTGCTCAGTGTTTTGTCAAAAACAAATTTTTCTACTTTAGCCATGTTTCCCATGCATGGTCACATACATCAGAAGCCATGATGTAGTACTGGGTGGATGGTAGAGCAGACTGGTTTGTATATAGGAGCGTGGGCTGATTGATGATAGATGAATGGAAAGGGGATGGCTGGCTGAATCAATCTTCTTGCAGCAATGCCCATCAACTGTGACATGAACAGTCACTGTATGCTAATGATTTGAAGAAGTACTGACAATTTCCTTGCCTTAGACATAGGTACAACTATTTGAATAGGTCTGTGAGCAGCCAGGCTGCATTTTTGACTCACATGCGAAGCAAAAGTGAGTCTATGTACTGAGCCGTGTCGTCCGTCCGTCCGGGCGTCCGGGCGTCCGTAAAAAACTTAAACGTTGGATTTTTCTCGGAGACTATTAAGTCTATCAACACCAAATGTGGCATGATGGTGTATGATGACAAGGCCTCAAAAAACATACATAGTGACTTGACCTTGCTTCAAGGTCAAGGTCACAGGAGCCATAAATGTGGTCTCAAAAACAGTCATTTTTCACATTTTCCCAATTTTCTCCCACGTTATTGAGAATGGCGACCTTAGCTACAAGTGGTATATAGGTCAAAGCAAGCCCTATCTTTTGATACCAGTTTGGTTGACCTTGCTTCAAGGTCAAGGTCACAGGAGCTCTTCAAAGTTGGATTGTATACATATTTTGAAGTGACCTTGACCCTGAACTATGGAAGATAACTGTTTCAAACTTAATAATTATGTGGGGCACATGTTATACTTTCATCATGAGACACATTTCTTCACATATCAAGGTCAAGGTCACTTTGACCCTTATGAAATGTGACCAAAATGGGGTAGTGAACCACTAAAAGTGACTATATCTCATGGTAGAAAGTGCCAATAAGCACCATTGTGCTTCCTATGTCTTGAATTAACAGCTTTGTGTTGCATGACCTTGGATGACCTTGACCTTGGGTCAAGGTCACATGTATTTTGGTAGGAAAAATGTGTAAAGCATTTCTTCGTGTATGATGTCATTGGTAGGTTTAGTTGTTTGACCTTGACCTTGAATGTCGCCTGAAGGTCAAGGTCATATAAAGGTCAAGGTCAAGCATGTGAGTCGTATGGGCTTTGCCCTTCTTGTTCATGGTTGTTGCAAAACAAGCTTCTTGAAAGCTGAATAGAGCCTACGCATGCAAAGATGCATAATGGTGTTGCTTTCATGTTCATGGTTTGGCTCCCTTTATGTGTAAAAGTGTCTAACTTCTTGGATTGCTATAAAAAAAAGAAACAAGAAGGGCAATGCCCATACGACTCATATGCTTGACCTTGACCTTTATATGACCTTGACCTTCAGGTGACCTTCAAGGTCAAGGTCAAACAACTAAACCTACCAATGACATCATACACAAAGAAATGCTTTACACATTTTTCCTACCAAAATACATGTGACCTTGACCCAAGGTCAAGGCCATCCAAGGTCATGCAACACAAAGCTGTTAATTCAAGACATAGGAAGCACAATGGTGCTTATTGGCACTTTCTACCATGAGATATAGTCACTTTTAGTGGTTCACTACCCCATTTTGGTCACATTTCATAAGGGTCAAAGTGACCTTGACCTTGATGATATGTGACCAAATGTGTCTCATGATGAAAGTATAACATGTGCCCCACATAATTATTAAGTTTGAAACAGTTATCTTCCATAGTTCAGGGTCAAGGTCACTTCAAAATATGTATACAATCCAACTTTGAAGAGCTCCTGTGACCTTGACCTTGAAGCAAGGTCAACCAAACTGGTATCAAAAGATAGGGCTTGCTTTGACCTATATACCACTTGTAGCTAAGGTCGCCATTCTCAATAACGTGGGAGAAAATTGGGAAAATGTGAAAAATGACTGTTTTTGAGACCACATTTATGGCTCCTGTGACCTTGACCTTGAAGCAAGGTCAAGTCACTATGTATGTTTTTTGAGGCCTTGTCATCATACACCATCATGCCACATTTGGTGTTGATAGACTCAATAGTCTCCGAGAAAAATCCAACGTTTAAGTTTTTTACGCCCGGACGGACGGACGGACGACACGGCTCAGTACATAGACTCACTTTTGCTTCGCATGTGAGTCAAAAAAAGGAGAAGAAAATCTTCTCAAGGGTTATTCCATTTAGTAGAAATAAAAGCAGAAATCATACACGTGCATTGTGATTTGTATGTGCTGAGTTACCTGAAAACCAAAATCTTTTCCTGTTGGTAAAAGGATGTTGTTGTTGTCCTTTGATGGTGTGTGTCGCATTTGATGGGTATCAGTGCTGTATCTTGATGGGTAACTTGGACAAAAAAAACTAAGCCAGGTGCTGCTTCTGTTTCAGAGGGCAAGGTAGACGTGGAGAGCGGCAAGAAGCACGATGACCGACCACCCACCGATGAAATCATTCCTGTCTACCGACGCGACTGCCACGAAGAGGTGTACTGTGGCAGCCACACCTACCCTGGTCGTGGCGTGTACTTGCTCAAGTTTGATAACTCCTATTCCCTGTGGCGCTCCAAGACTCTCTACTACCGGGTCTACTACTCACGGTAGAGAGGGTGTGGCGCGGTGTGGAGTGGTGGGGGCCTTTGTGGGCAGGGTTGGGTTGCTGGCCTGGTCACTGCTGCTGTCGGATGCAGTCTGCTTGCTGGTCACTTGTGCTGTGCTGTGTGTGCTCTACAGAGCTCTGAGCTGGTCACTTGTGCTGTGCTGTACAGAGCTCTGAGCTGGTCAGTTGTGCTGTGCTGTACAGACCTCTTGACTGCTCAATTGCTGTGTTGCACTGTACAGAGCTCTATGTTGGTCAGTCATTGTGCTGTTTTGTGCTGTACAGAGCTTTATGTTGTTCAGTCATTGTGCTGTGTTGTACAGTGACTCTGGCTGGTCGTTGTATTGCACTCTGCCATACAGAACTCTACTCTGATCGGTTGCTGTGCTGTACGGAGCTGTGTGCTGATCAGTTGTGCTGTGATGTACAGATTTCTTAGCTGCTCAGTAGCTACATTGCACTGTGCTGGTCCGCCTTCATGCGGTGTTGTACAGCGATCTTTACTGGCCATTGTATTGTGCTGCGTGATACAGAGCTCTGAGTTGCCCAGTTGCTGTCCTGCTACAGACTTCTTCACTGGTCACTCATTGTGCTCTGCTGTAGAGAGGAGCCGGCCAGGTCAGGCGCGGCACTGCGGCAGTCAGGCAGAGAGCAGTGACAAGGAGTGACAGCTGTCCCGGGGTGGCGGCTGTGTCTGTCTGCCTGTTGGGCCAGGTGTAATTCCTGATGAAGTCACTGGCAGTCTTATGCATTGAATTTGGCTTCTTTGGAATGTGTGGTGGGTGTTGTGAGTAGGGTGTAGTTGTGCATGTGTATTTATTCGCTTTATGGAATCCATTTGTAAGTTTCCTATTTTGTGTAGTTTTTGCTGAAGCTGGTTTCTGTTTAGTATTTCATACAACAGTCAAGTCTGCCTTTTTTTGTTGTTGCATTTTATTGCGTTGCATCTCAAGGATAGATACCAGATCTCCATCATACCCTGAGTTTGACAAATAAATGAATTCTTTCAGTCAACTATGAAACTTTTCACAGGAATCCAGGTTTAAGAAATTGTCTGCTTTGGGACAAGAAAAGAAACACAAACTTGCTACTTCTCTCAAATAATCATTATTTTCAGCTTTCCTCTTAGGCTATACAATGAAGTCGGCTTTTCAGCATGGAGTAGGGTCTGCCTACGTGGACTTGCATCCATTGTGTGTCTGAGATGCCTGTGTGTATGGGAAGCAAAGTACTGCCTTTGGTAAATATGATTCACTAATCCTACATTGGATGAGCAGTGCCCCTCGGGTAGGGCAGCAAGGACAGACCAGTGTAGAAAGTGAGAGACTGCATGCTGACTGAAGGGACTGAGGCTGCATATGATGTAAGCATGTCTGGCTGGATGGCTTTTGTACAGGAGGGATTACTAGCTCTAGAAGGGGTTGTGTACAGGCTAAAGATACAGGAGGGTTCAGAAACTACACTTGTTCAGTCCTACGTCTGTGTTGCTTTGTGGATCTTCTAAGGTAGCATGTGTACTGAAGACTTGGCCACAGATATTTCCCTTGTTTCTACCTTCCTTATCTACTGTGGGCTTGTTGTGGGTTTTTTGTGTCTGTAGAGCTGTCTAAATTTGAACTGTAGAGTAGTTGTTTGTTTTTGCTGATGCCATGACTATCTTAATGTGGAAAAAGTGATAGCTGAGGAGATGAGTTTCAAAGATAATTTCTATTTGTCGTTTGGCTTGTTTACTAGAGTTTCTTTTGTTGTTGTATTAGACTGCGATGTTGGAGATTTTGTTCAGCTCCGAGGTGTCTGTATGATTTTGCCAAGTTCATCCTGTCTGTAGAACTGGAAGTGAAAGCAGAAATTGTGTTTGTGCTTTGCCTGTGGTGAAGAATGCCATTGTTCTCAAAACCTGTTTCCATGTGGAGAACACATGCACTGTTTACTCATTGTCTTTCGATGGTGTGTGCTGCAATCCTACAATTTTAGTGCCAGAATGGTGCATGTGTATTGGATTAATATGACATCACTTTATGTACATTCATGTTCCATTGATTTATGTGGGTGTCATTCAGATGTAAAAACTTTGTAGCTCTAAGGGCTGAAGAAAATGCTACAATAATATATCTTGGCTGTTTTGTGATTTCTCTTTGAGTTTGTGTTTAGATAGACAATATTGCAGCTTTTGACCTTGGTGTTTGAAGAGCTGAATTTTGAGGGATTTTCAATGTGTTGGCTGGAAAACAATGGATTGACAATCTTTGAAACACAAAGATTAAACTTTCAGGGTTTGATGTATGAAAAATTGGACATTGATGGAGTTTATTGTTGGGTATGCATGAAGAGTAAATGATGGGTTGTTGTTATCATTGTTGTTGTTGATAATTGGTATGCAGGCACATGTGTTGATTGATGTCTCCTTCTGTCTGGTGCTTGTGATTTGTTATTGACGCTGGCTGTGTCCTGCAGCAATAAATCAATCTGCTCATGTACATCTGGCTCTTGGTGCCTCTGCAGTGTTGTGGTCTCGTAAACATTTCCATTGCGTGCTTTTCAGGACCCATCTGTACAGAGGCTCTCAATATGAACAATAAAACATTGTTGTGTACAGTTAGAAGTACAAGTCAGAAGCAGTTGTCTCTAAAGGCTTGGTGTCTAATTAATATGCTGTCACAGTAACTGCAGTAGGTAATGCCTAGCTAGGATGGTTATTCTGTTCAGTATAACTTGCATATCTTCAAATCATTTGCATTAGATTTCCATTGTTTGGATGTGCTTGAAATTCATTGTGCAGTCCGATATGTAACCAATACAGCAAAGTGATTATAATGGAAACATCTTTATAAATTATATGTATTGGTGGTGTATGCGTTGTATTGGAATCTTATGAATCTCAAGTAAAGGTGCAGTTCTTAGTGTTAACCTGACCCCACAATTTTCTTTGGCAAGATATAAACTTACATGATAACCCCTGCTTGTGATCCCATCTGTTACTTAATGAGAAAGGTTTTGACAGTTCAGGATCTCATCAACTCATTTCAGCTGTTTCAACAGTGTTTTGGCTCTCTGCTTGAACCCTCAGCATTGTAGTTATACAGTGATGTTCTGTTACACAGAGACTGGAGCTTGTTTCTCTCAGTGTTGCTGTCTTGAACACAATTTCACTCAGAGTAGTATTGTCTAGTCTGAGTTGGCCTGTGAGAAATCTCTCTCTTTTCTGACAGGGTTTTCTTCTATGAAGGAACACTGCTTTGGTCGTGGTGCGGCTGTTTCGCTCAGAAAATGGACAAACAGTGATGAAAAGTCAGAACAGACCCTGCCTCATTGAAGGAGATGAGATGACCAGGAGAGGTGTGCCTCCGTTTCCCAGATTCGTAGTGTAAAGTCTGGGTGTGTTGAAATAGTATAGAAATTGGAAGGTGTTAATGGAAGGAAGGGAAATGTTCTTCCTGACCTTTATGTTGAAAAATGCCGATCAACTCGCTGATGCAGAGGGATTATGATGGAAATGAAAAACATAATGAAGAAGTTTGTTGATTATGGCCTTTATTTCCACCAGAGATAGGCATGCAGAACCTTCTAGCAAAAATTTTTTTTTCATCAGCTGGTGCTTTGCATTTTTTTTCTCCTGAATCAGTCATATCATGGAAACTGCATATCAATATGATTGTTCTTGTATGTTTGTGAATTAAAAGATACTGTACTTTTGCAATTATTTATAATTTCTGAAAGAAGAAAAATAAATCCAAGGTAGTTGGTGTTGATCACCGTGGTTTCTGCAGTTTGGTTTTAATTTATTACATTTATACAAAAGTTTTTGACTGAATTGTCATCACATGAAATGAAATTGTTTGTCAACAGTTGCAATATGATGTGATCCTAGATATATGGACTTGCATGAGAAGGGAAACATGTTATTCCAGGATTTATGGAAATGTGAAAGATGCTAGTTTGCATCTTGCTGGAGGAATCAAGAAGTATTATCTAGTTTGGCAAGCAGTACATCAATACTACTCGAAGGTTAGCGGTAGCACTCCTGTGGTGCTGGTACAAAGAGTAATGCTTAGTTCGGCAGGCTTTCCCTTTATAGCATGGATCAATGCTTCATGGAGCATAGTGGGAGCATAGCTTTCGTGCTGGTATTTGCCCCAAAAGTAATGTTTAGTTTGGCAGACTGTCCCATTATGCATGGATCAATGCTTCATGGAGCATAGTGGTAGCATAGCTGTGGGGCAGGTTGTCTTAATCCAGGGCAAGCCAGAGACACATCCAATGTCGCTGCAGTTCTGAGTGACTGGTGACTGCTGATGCTTACTGGGAAACCTGGTCATCCTCTCTAGCCTCCATTATGGAAAAGTTTGTCATTCACTGCTCTGGTCTTCATCTAAATTGGCTTCTGTTGGGTCCCTTAGTGATTTCAATCCAGCAAAGAGGGAGATGTGCATTGATGTCTGTGAAGGTCTACTGTGAACAGAAACTCTTGTGTGTGCTTTAGTGATGGCCTTGTTCATTCTCTCTCCTCCCCCTATCTCCCACCTCCCCTCTCCTCCACCCATCTCCCACCTCCCCTCTCCTCCCCCATCTCCCCTCTCCTCCCCCCATCTCCCACCTTCCCTCTCCTCCCCCCATCTCCCACCTCCCCTCTCCTCCCCCCATCTTCCACCTACCCTGTCTGGACAATTGTGCTCTTTGTATGACATGTACAGTGTTTTATAATTGTGGGAATATATCCTTACAAGATGTTCACATTAACTGAGCATACATGAGCTTAATAAAATCTGTTGACCTTTAAATGTTGCTTGTTTGTTTTGTTTTTCAATACACTGACGCGATCTCTGGCATAATCTTCTCATGGCAGCGTAGTCTAATACTCTGTTGCTCCTTTCCTTTGTCATTGCTACAGCATAGGACAAACAAAACCTCATTGGTCAAACAGGCATTCTTTACTTTTGTGGTAGATGCACGGCTGTTGAGCATGGCAGCTGTTGCAGCGTTGGGGTCAGCTCTCTATTTTGCGGAGGGCCGCTATTGCGGGATTTTTTTTAAAACAAAAGTTCTTAGGCCATTTTGATTCTTTTGTCCTAAAACGCATAAAAACCCATAAAATATTTGTT
This sequence comes from Theodoxus fluviatilis, assembly GCA_034096865.1. Taxonomy (NCBI): domain Eukaryota; kingdom Metazoa; phylum Mollusca; class Gastropoda; order Cycloneritida; family Neritidae; genus Theodoxus; species Theodoxus fluviatilis. The sequence continues at coordinate 35,553 of JAWQFJ010008152.1, read as the reverse complement.
ACTTGTTTTGGAAAAAACTTAGAAATTTTTTCGGGTTTTACCGATAGCACTCAGCCTAGGCCGCACCCGCCACCCCGCCTGACTGACTTAGCCTGTCCGGGGAGTTTCACCTAAACCCGGACGCGTTACTTTTTGTCACGTTTGTGTCCAACATCAGTGTCGGGCCTTGGAGTTAGGGCGTAGGGACCGCCCGTTGAGAGTCAAACGTGGGATGGAGTTAGAATATGAAGCTTCACCCGTTATTGATAAAAACCGAAAAAAAATTACGTTTTTTTTGCAAAAAAGTAACAAATTTTTAATGGTTTTTTAGGCGTTTTAGGACAAAAGAATCAAAATGTCCGGAAGAACTTTTGACCCAAAAAATCCCGCAATAGCGGCCCCCCGCAATAGAAAAAAAAAACGAAAAAAGTTTCGAAAAAAAAGTAACAAATATGTTATGATTTTTTAATGCGTTTTAGGACAAAAGAATCAAAATGGCCTAAGAACTTTTGTTTTAAAAAAATCCCGCAATAGCGGCCCTCCGCAATAGCGGCCCCTACCCGCAGCGTTGGTG
>JAWQFJ010008152.1:5000-25000 GCA_034096865.1 Theodoxus fluviatilis | reverse complement strand
AGTTCGAATATTAAACAGTAGTATTTCAATGTGAACAGTTGTCCTGCTTCTTTTTCGATTTATACACACAATTGAAGTCACAATATTAATTTTGATAACTGATTCCAACCTTGAGGATGATATATGCAACTGTTGACGTAAATTTGGCAGCTGATGAACCAAGCGGCAGCTATCCACAGGGCAAAATACTATGTGACTCAAAGACCTTCAAGTCAGTCTTCTCATACTGAAGAGAAAAATCATATTCCGTGCTCATTATAAGAAAGAAAAAGCAGTGTATGTGGTTGTAAAACAACACTGCAAAGTTCCCCTTTTTCAAGCTCAGGCGATCAATCCATGAGTCAAACATGAAATAAAATCACGGTAGTCAGATGTAGAGAATGTCACACAATGCAATTTCGAGGGACGTCTTTCACGCAACCGACCGTAAGTTCTTTGAAGACGTGACACGAACAATGGGAAATCAACAACACGGCTCGGATGACTAAATCCTGCTGTCGCCCTTCACATTCATTGCAGAAACTCCCTACTGAGCGCAACAAGCAAATCAGTGCCACGAAACCTCTCTGCAGGCACGCTCCACCTCAATGAGTTAAAACACATATCATCGCACCTTGGGCTGGGTTTAAATTTTCATCAGTATCACCTGTGCCGTAGTGTATACAGCACTCTGTTCAGCGAATTATGTTTTCGTTCGGTTCGGCTACCTGAAATTCTTTTGTTGAATAACGACCTCGCTGTTGACTGGTCGGAGCAAACCGTCCATCAAGCATAGACACACTTTCATTCCTGTTGCGCTTCACATTCTGTCACCGCTACTTCTTCTGCAACGAAGTTTTCTGGAACAAACTTCGGGCGTCGGCGCTCACGAAGTGTCGAACTGATCAAGTACTCGGCTTTCTGTCACTAAGCCGCAGATATGCACGGTGCAAGTTTTGAATATCAACCTGGGAGACTGGGAGTAGCACCTGGGTAGAACTGAGAAAGCGCCAGTCTCACCTGTCATAGGCAAACGGGTGGAAGCGCAGGGGATATGTGGTCAGGCTCTTTGGTGCCAGTGGTTTCCACGGCGACGCCGTGACGTCCTCGCTTCCGCTCTTGGAGGAGGTCAAACCACTTCCAAGTCGCCAGCAATCCACCTTGCCCGCTGTTCCGCTGGCGAGAGAAGCGTACAGACAGGGACAGCCAGGATGTAAACAGACAGCCGAGCTGGGGGAAGGGAATGAAGACGAGGAGGTAGAGGAAGGTGCGTTATCCGAAGTTTTGCTTACATCCATGCGGTGATGGGGCCACACTGAGATGTCGTGGCGCGGAGAACATAGCGCCCCAAAATCAGGTCCTCCTTCCCTCGCCCTCCTCCCCCCTCCCTCGAGACCTCTACCCCTGTCCTCCACTCCCAGTCTCTGCTTGAGCCCGTAGTTGTAGTACAGGAACTCCGTAATGGGGAAGCGCACCCTGGTGGACAGTGGGTCGTGACGCACTTCCGCCGCCGTCAGTCTGGCCAGGAAGTCTCTGTAGGTGGCGCCCTGGCTGAGGAGCTGTGCGGCCAGCCCGGAACCCCCAAACTCACCCCCTGGTCCCCCATGCTCATCCCGTGGCCGGTTGGGCTCCTGCCAGAAAGAGGCCGGTAGGTGGCGCTGTCTGAGGGGGACGGACGGAAGTCGAGCGCCCTCCATGGAGGAGGAAATGGCCAGGGAAGACAACCGTGACGATGCTCTTTGTTTCTCGAAGAAACCTTGGTGGATGGAAGGCAGAGGCATGGGGTGGGGGAGACCGAAGAAGGGATGAGCCAAGAACACGGACGGCGGCCTTGGCAGAGAAGAATCCATGGTGCTCCCTTTGTGGGACATCATCACAGAGCACAGATAACCTGACGTGCGGGACTTATCACTTCTAGGACGAGTCTCTAGCCTTGAGCTTCTTGGTGCAGTGAGTCAGTCACAAGCACAGGAATACGGTGATCCCCTTTGGGTCGTCAGTTGGAGATTGAGTTGAACGATGAATATAGATCTTGGATGCTGGTTGCTTCGCGATCACTGCCACATGAAAATGTCTTTGGCAACTAAGTCTCAACAAAACGTTCCACCAAGAGAGACGAGCAATACTCCGCACTGAAATTCTCACTCGTACTTTCAGCAGAGGGCTATGACGAAGGGACACTTTCATTTAATGCCTGCGCTCCGCATCAGCTAATTTAGTGGTGCGACGTTCACAAGAAGCCACAGTTCCTGCACACAATCCAGTACGTCACGTAAACTTTTCCGTGACGTATTTGTCGGGACTACATTCGGGTGAGAGAGACAGACAGACGTACACCTCAGTACAGGGGATTCAGCGGCAAAAGTCTTTAAACCTTTCACACGCGAACACGGTCACACCAAGAGAACTGTTGAGTTTTTACAGTGCGTGGTTGTTGAAATCCTCTTGCAACAGAACGAAAACGGGTTCCCCCACGAAACAAAAGTCCGGTTCAGGGAGAGTTCTCTGTGATAGGCTCTGACTTGAAGTCTGTAACAGCGCTGGAAAGGGAAATCGAGGAACTCTCACTCTACCTGCAGACGGCATGGGCGATATTTCCCCGATTCCCCAGGCACAGTCGCAGCATCGGCGGCACTGAGAAAGTGCACTGCTTCACCCCAGGGAACTTCCAGTTGACTTTCAAAGAAACGGCAGACGACAGACTGGAGAAGCCCCGCTGTCTGCAACCCTTGAATGGAGCGGTCGTGGGAGTGCCAGACTCTGTTTGCTCTTCGCACCTGCAACTGCGCTCTAGCGCATGTTTGTCTTCGATACAAACAAGATCGTCGGACAGATGCTCTTTTCCTACCTCCGCCTGTGGAGAGCTCCTACTGTCCTCTGCTGCAGGCGGATGAAGGGGGCGCCACTCTATCCGGGCACAACGCCATCCGGGTTCTGACAGGAGGCATGCGTGCGCTCGCGCACGTGTTCACTGTTATCTGAGGGGGCTTGCGTGTAAGATGGGGGATAGGAGGGGAGGGGAGGGAGGGTGGGTGGGGGGGAGGGAAGTATGGGTTTGAGTCCTCTGCCTGTCCCGAGTGAGCGATGCGGCACCCGACCCTTGGCCCAAGGGCGAATAATTAGGAAGAATGTTAACACGCCCGGCTCGCAAGACGTGGCTCTTCTGTCGCGCCAGCCACGCGAATTGAAAAGTGTCAAAACAAACAAAAATATATACGCCTCTCCACGCGCGCCCGCGCATCCTCGCCGTCCCGTGTTTTCTCCTGGACGTGGAAGGCCTGGGCTGGATGCCGGTCGATCCTGGCTGAAGGCGTGGCATTCCTGCCGCCTGCCTCAACACAAGTCGCACAGCCAGCAGCCCTACAGAGAAAGACGTTAGGGAGCCTCTGAGCCAAGCTCGAAGAGTCGTTTTCTTTGATGTCGGGCAGTTCCAACCATCTCTCTCTCTCTCTCTCTCTCTCTCTCTCTCTCTCTCTCTCTCTCTCTCTCTCTCTCTCTCTCTCTCTCTCTCTCTCTCTATCAGGTGCTTTAAAATATCAAAGAGAGTGATTGCGCGCATTAGAGAGAGATAGTAGTTGGTATCTAGGTAATTCTACACTAATAAAATATAGAAAGAGAAATCACCAAGAGTCAAATACTTCAGTTGCATCATAAAGCGACACTCGTGAAAAAAGTTTTGTTTAGTGTTTGTAAATTCTTTTTGGGTATACATTATTTCTTTCAGGAATCGACCAATTTTACAATTGCTCATATAGCTGTCATCCGCCCTCAGGTATATTCGCACTGCATCTGTGTCTGCACCTGCACCATCTCCAACTCCTAGGTGCACACAGGTAAGGCACAGCCAGGCATAGAACCGAGCCTGTCAATGTTACCTGCCCACGGCTGCGAAAGAAACGTACCTCCACGCTCCTCTCCCACAGAAGCGTACATTCTGGTTGAGGCTGAAACCACTTAGCACCCTCGTGTCGCTCAACACCGCCACGTTCTGCCCGTCTCTGTGTCACCCCTGTGACGACTGCTTTATGGGGGCGCGAGTTGCCAGGGATTCGCTATTCCCGGAGTTATCTCCCTTTCTCCGCTGCCTCATTTTCGTCCTTTCCCCTCTCCGCGTTTTCTCCTCCTCATCTTCCCCGCTGCTGTATTTTTCCCTCCTTCGCTGCCACCCGCCAAATTCTTCGTCGATTTTGCAAATTGTTCGGCTGACATCTTATCGCAGCGGGCGCGAACAGACCCCGCCGATGCCCCGGCTGATTAGCGCGACGGCGTCGCTGATTGGTCGCGGCGCCTCAAGGGGCTCATTTTCCACGCGTTTGCCCCTGCCGTCGCCAGGGAATGCGCCGCTGCCACGCAACATAAAGAAAGCAGAGACTTTGTTTGGATCACCCGAAACCCGCAGAGGTTACCCTTAGGCAACGCGGTGCATATTTGGTCTGGTCGTAAACGCATCATTTTTGTGTGTGCCCAGGTTCAAAATCCATTTTTTCTAGTGTGAACGGCGACTGAAGCGTGTCCATGCGTGTACAGTACGACTAAAAATGAACGGTATGAACTAGGGCTAAAGTGATTGGAAGCATGTGGAGAAATTATCAGAAAAGTGCAGAAAGAAGAAGAAGAAGAAGAAGAAGAAGAAGAAGAAGAAGAAGGAGGAGGAGGAGGAGGAGGAGGAGGAGGAGGAGGAGGAGGAGGAGGAGGAGGAGGAGGAGGAGGAGGAGGAGGAGGTGGAGGAGGAGGAGGAGGAGGAGGAGGAGGAGGAGGAGGAGGAGGAGGAAAAGAAGAAGAAGAAGAAGAAGAAGAAGAAGAAGAAGAAGAAGGAGGAGGAGGAGGAGGAGGAGGAGGAGGAGGAGGAGGAGGAGGAGGAGGAGGAGGAGGAGGAGGAGGAGGAGGAGGAGGAGGAGGAGGAGGAGGAGGAGGAGGAGGAGGAGGAGGAGGAGGAGGAGGAGGAGGAGGAGGAGGAGGAGGAGGAGGAGGAGGAGGAGGAGGAGGAGGAGGAGAGCTTTTTGTGGATGATTTCAAAACTTGTTCATGGGGGAAAAATCAAAGCACTTAGTACACCATCCTGATGATCCAACAAATATCTCAAATCAAACGTAAATGGAGACAATCAGAAAATTATTTCTGAAGAACAGTATCGTGTGTTGACAGTAAGTTGTTATGTCACCGACTCTCAACTTGCCATAATTCATGCAGATATTACATGGGTAGCATGTAAGAAATTACCTTGTAAGTTAAACTACCATATGCTCTGCATGGATTATACTGAACATCAGACGTACTGGAAAATGGGACAATAAAGTCGAAGGAATATACAGATATACATTAGTATTACGTACATCAAAAAGAGATTCTACCGAATTTATCAACTGCATGGAAGATTTTTTTTCTTCAAATGGCATATAAAATGAAACTGGATAATGCATGACTTGCTTACAACGATAAAGACCGAAATACGCCTCTGATTATGTTGTATACATTCCCTAGGGAAATACATCGTCGTTACAAATGTAAAGGCGACGAAATACATTGGAAATAATGGAGACAAATCTTTCCAAAATCCACTATACATTCATAACGACTGTGAGGCAGATAAGTCATTTCAATGTCATGACCAATCCCTGAACACATTTTCGTTCTTCTGCTCTTTCTGCATCCATTCGTTTGTTTGTTTAGACATTGTCTGAACTTTTTACAGGGCAGACTAGCCGAAGTAAATATCATACTACAACAATTTCCACACAAATATAACAACAGAAAAAACAGTATCTATCAAAGTAAGACCTTTGGATCTTCGGACATAGATGTGATATAGGAATTTTGGTTTCTGGCAAAACTATACCTGCCTGCTACCTTGGATCCTTGATACCATGGCACAGGGTTGTTTTTAAAAGTCTCTTGTATTACAAAGGTAATGATGATCAAAACTAAAAGCGCTCATCGTCATCTTCGTCAGACACAACACAGTCAGGTAGGCGGCTGTACTTTTACTTCTATCCATAGAAAGGTCGCTCGAAACATGTTGTCGTCTAGTGCGAGAGGGAGAGTACGTGTAATCTTTCTCCACCTTCAGGGGTCGCTTTCGTGTCATGAGTCAGACCACGTGACCCTCTTTTCTGCCTCTGTCAACATGGCCGCCGTCTCTCACCCACGTGTGCATGCTGGGAAGGATGCGCGACATGCCTGCGCAGTCGTGCACTCGCCAACCCCAAGGGCAGGCTCGTAGGCAAGACGCAATGACTTCCCAGTCCAAGTCACTTCGGACCGCCTCAAACGAAACATGGTGAAGAGAGATAAAACTTGTAGAGGATGCAAAATTAATCAATAAGTGCTAAATGAACCATAAAATGCGGTAGTATGCGGCTCTGCGTCATGTCTAAGCCAAGTACTCGTCCTTCGTCGTCAGCATTGATTAATTAAAGCAAATGTGTTAGAAGAATGAGGTCATAATTCATGAGAGTCCCTCTGTTTTCGAAGGCCGAATGAAGGAACATACTGCCACGCACGGGGGAAGTTTTGATGGAATCATTATTTGCAACAGATAATGGAAGCAAATCCTCAACTGAGGTGCACCTGCAGAGATGCGATCGTTCCATGTTTAGATTATGTGTGTAGTTGCATGCATTTCACATCATTCTTCACTATTTACGTTTTAGCATACACGGAACTCTGCTTTATGTCTAAAAAACCATATGTACTGAAATTTAGATAAGAATACACAAGATGATAATTTACCATACACACAAAAAAATTCTGACCTTTCTCGAATTCGGAATGACTCTGGAACAAGCAATTTAAAAAAGAACTGCGGTGAGTTGTTTACGGGGTTGTATATTATCCATTTAGTCTTCGTTTCTGTAATGTGGGTAGAAAAAAATCGCTGTGTGGTCTTTGAAACAACTCGCTGTCTTAAAGAATGACGCTACTACTCCAAAGCAATCACATTATCTCAGTCCAACAGCACTTTTGGTTACACTATCGAATCCATGGACTGTCTGATTTCTGTATTAACTGTATTCTAATGAATTAATGAATTCGCAGGACTTTAGAGCGGAAACGTTCTTAGGCGTCTACATATATGTTGCAAATGATCTATATCTAATTATTACAATGATACTAATGTCTTTGTGCTTATGCACAAATCTTGTCAAACAAGTCATCGAGTGCACCAGTCGGATGCATTCTGGTCAGATTATCAAATCTTCCTTCCTCTTCTACCCCTGTAAATCAGTCTTATTAGACATTTGCAGTTTTTGTTATACTCGAAAAGAAAGTGGGTCTGGACTTTTACGGCCATATTTTCCAACAAACAATGAAAACATCATATTAACTTTCCATGCCCGACCCACACATGTTTTCCATGGAATTAGATTAAGTAGTGGCGAGTTCATTTCTTAAAAAGGCGCTTTCACATTTGATGTTGTGGGAAAAGTTTTCTTTCAAATAAAACCATCGTTATCTTAAAATGGAGGATGCCTTAAATGGGAATAAAAGGGATGTCTGCCTTGACGGACTTGGAAAAATCAAGATGGGGGTCCTCTTGGAGGTAATCGGTGCAGTTCTCTTGGTTCTCTTGATGCAGCACTCTCAGAAGGAGATGAACCTGCAAGACAGCCACTTTCGCCCCTACGATAAGTTTTGGCTTGGGCGCGTGCTGCGTGTTCTGCAACTGATAGCCTCTTGGGAAGTCGGCACCAGAGATACCAGAGATGAATGGAGGTCCTTCTATCAAGATGGCCTCCTCCTCCTGATGCAAGTCTAAATGCCCGGGCCATATGCAGACAGGTCCAGAATGCACTGTTGTCTCATGGAGGCCAAAGGTTCCGCAATGTGTTCAGTGTGTTCTCCTGGTTCTTAGGTGCTTTATCGTAAGCCATCATTACACCCTCTCGCACGCCCGGGCGTGCCAAGTTCATGCTTGCGTTAGGATTTACATGACTTGGTAGGAGTAGCTCGAGCAGAAAATTGCATAACTGTTTAAAATAGAACTATCTTCAACACGTATTGCGCTAACTGCCACATGGCGAGCACTCACCATGTGTTAAAAAACAAGATGATGGGCCTCTGTAAGAGGTACCGTCATTAGTGAACGACATCAGAAAACTCGGTTCTTTTGACGGTCAAGGAAATGCAACATGTATCGCTTAATAAAAAAGAATATCTTGCATTGACGCCATCGAGATGGAAATTCACTGTCGTGTGTGTGTGTGTGTGTGTGTGTGTGTGTGTGTGTGTGTGTGTGTGTTTGTTTGTTTGTGAGTGATTTTGTGTACGTGTGTGTGTGTATGTGTGTGTGTGTGTGTGTGTGTGTGTGTGTGTGTGCAGGCTTCCGCGCATGCGTGTGTGTGCGCGCGCGCTCGCGTGTGTGCTTGAGTGCCTATGTATGTGTGTGTGTTTTTGCGTGCATGCGTGCGTGCGTGCATGTGTATGCGCACGTGCGTATGTGCTTGAGTGCCGCATCTGTCTCTGTGTCTCTCTGTCTCTGTCTCTGTCTGCCTCCTTCTCTTTGTCTCTGTCTCTCTCTGCCTCCTTCTCTTTGTCTCTGTCTCTCTCTGCCTCCTTCTCTTTGTCTCTGTCTCTGTCTCTCTCTCTGTCTCTGTCTCTCTGTCTCTCTCTCTCTCTGTCTCTCTCTCTCTCTGTCTCTGTCTCTCTCTTTCTCTCTCTCTCTCTCTTTCTGCCTTCTTCTCTGTCTGTCTGTCTGTCTGTCTCTCTCTCTCTCTCTCTCTCTCTCTCTCTCTCTCTCTCTCTCTCTCTCTCAGAGTGCACTGTGACAGGGGAACGCACCAAGGTGACCTGGGGAGGCAAGGGAGGAGAGCGGACTGCTGGTCTTGAAAGCGCGGGAACACATGTGCCACCCATTCCCCCCGTGCCTGTGTCCTGGCCTGTTGACTCGCTGTGTTCCTGGCATAGTTGGTAAATAAGATAAAAAGGCGGGAGACGCGCAAATGCCAGTGGGCCGGCAGCCCCGCGTTCAAATCACGGGCCAGGCTCGCCAGGCTTTCCTGCCTGCATGACTGTGGCCCGCCTTGCATACCTCCCCCCCCCCTTCTCTCCATCTACCCCCACCCCCACTCTCTTACCTCTCTCTCCTTTCTCTTTCCCCTACCCTCCGCACAACCCTGCCTGGGAATGGTACCGTCTTTTTCAAGACCTCTGAGAGCATGCAAGTCCAATGACTATTTCGGAAAAACTCTCGAATCCGGGCATCCGTGCCAAAGCAGTTTAGTACGAAGCATGTGATTGACTGATCGGCCCCATCGTGTGACTGTACCATAAGCATTATTTGTGTATTGAATGCATCAATAAGTATAAAGTCACGGTAAGTTCGAGCGAAACCTTTCTTAAGCAACCATATTTAAAATGTTTACAGAATATTATCATATCATGACAAAGGAGTAAAAACAAAACAAAAAACAAACAAAACAAAGGACTTGCTTAAATAGCAAATTTTCAGTTTATTTGTAAACTCTTCGTCAGGTCCAGCCGAAGATAGCTGTTCTTACAAGCTCGTAGACATTCAACGAATTTATATTTTAAATGTTTACAGAAAATTATCATATCATAACAAAAGAGTAAAAAAACACACAACAAAAAACCCTAAAGCACTTGCTTAAATAGCAAATTTTCGGTTTATTTGTAAAATCTTCGTTAGGTCCAACGTAAGATAGCTGTCCTTACAAGCTCGTAGACACTCAACGAATCTTGAATACATCACCCTGGAATTGTAATTTGTCTTTTTTCGAACAGCGAGGAAAATGTTGTTTTTGCTCTTCGACCCATTTTCACTGGTTAAAGGGAGGTGAGCATATTGTGACGTTGCACAAACCAGTCAAAGATTGAGCTTCGCATGCGCAAGCTGCCCAGATTCTTTAGTCCATCAACATTGCAATGAAACCGTGAAAACTATTAGCTGGCACCCCCTGTAGGTTGGAGGTAAGAATTGACCCACCGCATATCCCTACGCGATTCGTAAGAGGCACATAACAACGGAAATCTTATTCTAACCAATTCCACTGATTCTTTGTGATCAATGGCCATTAATAACCTACAGAGGCTGAAAGGTCGTAAAACTCCATTCCTCCATTCACCCTGGTTGGCAAGGCAACCATGTTGAATTAACCTTGAGAGACTTTAAAAATAAAGTGCACTTAAAAAGGCGACGAATTCGAATTTAAGTAGAGGCAATGAATGACTTCATACACTTTTGCATGTACATTACTGTTAAATCTTTGTGTGATAGTTGAGAGCGGTCGCTGTGGCAACAGAATGGTAAACAACGTGCAAAATGTAGCACACGTATGGGGAGATTGCAGAACAATACTGAGGTCATCGTGACGAAGCACTTTTCATGAAAACTTTGTAGGGTGACCACACGTATACCGCTCACTTGATTTTACATGTAACTTCGGGACAGTTCCTTGTTTTGGAAATATCCCTGTCAATGTTTGCGTAGATGTTTGGCACACGAGCACATCCCTGTTGAGTAATCTGGCGGAGCAAAACATTTGTGAATGAATACCACAAAACAGGTCGTAAGTCGATTTTTGCCTTTTTGGAGTTATTGGTATCATTTTAAAATTGAGGGAGTTAAGATTTTGAATAGTGTAACATTATGTTTGTATCTGGACAGTTCTGGATGTTACAACTATATGAAAAAACACTGCAATGGAACGCAAAGTTGAAGAAAATGGCTACGCAAGCGTGTGTACGGCAAAAATTCGCTCCACATCACGGTTTCGCTTTCTGTTCTTAGTCAGACGACGCGGCACGGAAATTTGCACCACAGGAAAAGATTAGAGAGAAAGAGCTCTGCGGTGATGTATGATGCGTCGGTTTGAGAAGCCATCGCGCCGAGAAAAAAGCCTTAGTTGGGCTAATTATGCCCTAATTTAAGTCACCTTGTACAATTAGTGCATGTGGTCTGGCATAGTACAATGGGCAACTCTAGAAGGGTAAAGAAGGCAGAAAATACCCAAAGCAGAAAATGCACCAGGTTGACCCCAACTGATTTGGCAGGGCTGTATCTCTGACACGAACAGTGTGACATATACCCGTTCCGTGATACTCGATTACATTCACGTGAATTTACAACGGCCATTGCTACACACGATAGAGAACGGTACATCAGAAGATGTTGCCCTTTCAGACTCCCTCAATTCTAGCGGTATGAAGCTCGAATCCTTGCAAGTTTGTTGAAGTGGATATGGGAAGAATGTCATACTTCTTTTTGCGACTGCCACGTCGGTCTTTCCAACGTTTTTCTGTGCTTTTTCTGTCTTAATGTCATCGTCTGCTTGCATGGTGGTCCCAATTGCCAATGCACATCTTGCCGTCCCATCACTACCTATCAATATCATTAGAAAAGCATCAGCAGATCTACTACCCCTGAAGCCAACGATCTGGCAGATGCGGTCTATCAGTGCAGTAAAGGCGTCTCCTTCAGTCGCGTGGGGCAGTGCATGGTCGAGCAATTGGAATATGTCTCGAAAGTCTGGTTAGGGAAATAGCTAATGAGAGGGGCTTCGACTGGCTCCAGTAGAACGTGGTGCTCCTTCACACTAGAATCATATAGTTTTGCTTGTCAGAAGATCGTGGAATATCAAAACCTGTCATCTTGCGTCGTTGGCCTTTTAACCTGAGAGACTTGGCTGTCAACGGGAGCGTCCGTCTTATTGCGCGTAGATTGCAGTTCGCGAGCAGCAAGAATTCTACCATGTCGTACTTATCTACTATAGATACATGAACCACGTGTATTCATATTCTTACTCGAGTCGCACGACATTCCAGTTACAGACATCGGCATCCTTGTTGATTCAGAGATCGATCTATTGGGAGTGATGGTGACGGCAAAATTAAATGCTTTCATCATAGATGCATTCAGAAATCTGTTTCTGGCTTCTCCGTTTTACATCAAAGACCATCATATGTTGGCTAAAACAGGCTGTTAAATGTTCCCTGTCGTTGATCGACACTGATCTGCCTGCATGTGGTCCTTGCTGCCATTCAACAAGCATTGTAGTGCATAACTTGATGCAGGTCGATACGCTGTACCCGATACTTACTGACTCCTCAGCGTTGCCTGAGTAATATTGCCGACCACGTCACCTCTCGTCAAGTTCCTCAAGACGCGCTTGACACAGAGTATGTCCATCGCACTCCTTCCTGCTTTTCCTGTCATAGCACGGAGTGGTTCTTTGAATTATTCCTGTGGCCTAGTGTGCATTTAATGTACTCATCTATATGTAACATGATGTACTCATCTATATGTAACATAATGTACTCATCTATATGTAACATAATGTACTCATCTATATGTAACATGATGTACTCATCTATATGTAACATAATGTACTCATCTATATGTAACATAATGTACTCATCTATATGTAACATAATGTACTCATCTATATGTAACATAATGTACTCATCTATATGTAACATAATGTACTCATCTATATGTAACATAATGTACTCATCTATATGTAACATAATGTACTCATCTATATGTAACATAATGTACTCATCTATATGTAACATAATGTACTCATCTATATGTAACATAATGTACTCATCTATATGTAACATAATGTACTCATCTATATGTAACATAATGTACTCATCTATATGTAACATAATGTACTCATCTATATGTAACATGATGTACTCATCTATATGTAACATAATGTACTCATCTATATGTAAAATAATGTACTCATCTGCAGTTTGCTTGGTTCCTGAGATTCTCTCTCGTCTCAGAACGGGGTGATTTTCTAGCTATTCTTCCTCATAGGTAGGGGTGGGTATTGGGTTCAAGTCAGTATGGTTCTCCGAACGATTTTATCCTTCACCAGATTAAGCCCCAGAATTATTCCTGTCGTGTACACACACACACACACATACACACACACACGCGCGCGCGCGCGCACACACACACACACACACACACACACACACACATACACACAGACACACACACGACTTGTATTAACAGTTTTACCTTGTTGGGGATGTTTGAAGCAAACATTGATGAGGCTGATTAAGGTGGTTTCTTGTTCACTCCACCAGAGATTGTCCAGTGTGTAAGAATATCCTGATCAGAATCCCATAGGAATATTTCTGTTCAATGATAACAAATGACAAATAGTGTGACTCTAGTTAAATCTCAATCTCTCTCTCTCTCTCTCTCTCTCTCTCTCTCTCTCTCTCTCTCTCTCTCTCTCTCTCTCTCTCTCTCTCTCTCTCACACACACACACACACACACACACACACACACACACACACACACGTACGTAAACACACTCGCGCCCGCGCACAGTGACTAAGAGATATCACTGCGCACCTTCAAAGTTCCTCAGTTTGTCAACATCCTCTCCTCGGGAGATATGATATATGATAACATCTCTCAGACGGAACACATTAACACCTTTCTCTGACCAAGATGTTTCAAGAAAAGTTAATTTCGCATGGGCATTATCTTGCTGTGTTCAAAACTCCTTATCGTTTATCGGAACATTTTCCCCCCTAAATAAGACAAAGAAGGGCGAGAGGGTACTTATGTCAATAACGACTGGTTGTTCTTTACATATCATTTCTTCTTGCCCCCAAAAAAAAAGCATTTCGAAAAGTGTACTCGGTTCGGTACTGAGTAATTTCGCAGACTACGACATTCCTTCTTGCCAGTTAGACAGCTCCTTCTCAATGCGCAGACATGTGGGGTTTTCACATGTTTTTCCTTGCAGAAACAAAGATGAAAGATATCCTCATTTCTTCCCTCGCTTCCCACCCAAAGCGCCTGACTTGAACCAGCCAATTACACTGGGAAATGATACAACTTCGCTTTCGTCATCTTCTCCGCATTTCACGGCCAGGCTCGGTGAGTAAGCCAAAACGAGGCTTCCGCTCGATTCTCTCCCTTCATTAGTAGCGCTGTTGTCGCAGCTGCTCTGCGCATGCCTTGCGTGACTTCCGCCTGCCTCACTCTGAAGCGAGCGCCAGGCTCGCACTTAAAAGCTCGTGGGCGACTAGAACTATGCAAAATTTTTCTTCCATCCCAATAGCCTAGGTGGTCCGCACTGTTCTCTGCAGCGAGATCCTCGTTACGTTGTCCGTCACCGTTTGCGCTATGCAAGGGAGTGAGAGGAAGAGGAAACTTTTCCTTGGAGTCTGTGTGGTCCTGGAGGAAGGAAAACAAAACAGAAAGATGCTCATTTTCAGACGGCAGTGTCCGATTCCTCCTTCTTCCCTTCCTCCTCCTCCTCCTCTCTCTCTCTCTCTGTCTCTCTCTCTGTCTCTCTCTCTGTCTCTCTCTCTGTCTCTCTCTCTGTCTCTCTCTGTCTGTCTCTCTCTCTCTCTCTCTCTCTCTCTCTCTCTCTCTCTCTTCTTGTTCTGTCAGCATTTTAAACGTCCTTCTCGTTTGTCCTCCTGCTCCTCCTCCTCCTCCTCTCCCTGGTTCCTGCTTATCCTTTTGATTGTGGCTACAGCTGGGTTTTTCTTCTCGTCCACGCCTTCTCTGGGGAAGTCGTCTGCATCTGCGACATTGTCCAAAGGGATTGGATGTTGGTGCAAAGAGAAAGCCACGGTGGTGACATCGTGCATAAAGTCATGGACATAAATGCATACACAAGATCAACATATCTCCCAACTGAAATACACTAGCTAATGCAAACACTCTCAGGAGTTGCACACACATATCTTGAAACATAAGGCATTTAGTGAGCTAGTCTGCAATCGACAAAATGCCGTGGATCGGAAACAATTTATGAAAAAGAAAGGAGGTTCAGGAGATGATGCTAAAGAGATGTAGGGATCATCAGGGATAATGAGACGAGTGGGTTATCCACATTTTGACAGTCTCGCTCTGCACAGCACCCAAGCCGAGCTAGGTAATGTTTGCTGCATTGATACATATAAGCATTTAAGACTGAGTTATCCTTTAAATCACATGTTGTCGTAAGCTACACATAGAGAGAACAAGGCTTCTGTCCGAACTTAGCGAATGATGCACACAGAACATTCAAGCCAGGAACAGGACTGTCAAGTGGCGCATTTCAGAGTGTCTCAGACTGGCACCACAGGGGCACATGTGATGCATGGGATATTTGACTTCATTTTCCAATAGAATTTCTGCTACCACAGCACGACTTCCAGTGACATCAGGAAGCATACGTCATGGTAAATAATCCCCAACAAAGGAAGGAAGAAAGAAAGAAAGAAAGAAAGAAAGAAAGAAAGAGACAAACAAACAAACAAACAAAAAGAGCGCCCATAGATCATTATTATAGCAATTTTTCAGCAGGACTCCAGCACTTGTGTGAGAAGTTAGTAAATTATTTGCTCAGAAGTTTATCACTGTTGCGACTGTACAGTGCAATTTCGTGGCAGAGTAAATTTCGAGTTATTTTCAAAATCTGAACATCTTGCAGCCATGCAATTGATCCTGCATTGCGTAAACGACATTTCTTTTTTCCAAACAAGTTGCGGTAAATATGGTCTGTAGAAAATGTTAGTGACATTTCACCAGAATAAATGTACGAGAAACTTCATAACAGCTGAAGTAAATCGGTGTACAACAGCCGTTAAAATGAGTCGATGCTTCATTCCCTCACGGATTTAGCATGCGTACCTACATAGCAAACCTGTTTCAGTAGCAAAAACCTCCCTTTCTCTAATGAACAAAGAAACCAAAAGACTGGGGGATAGAAAAAGCACGGAACCAAACTATAAAGACGAATTGACATGGAAGGAAAGTAGGGCACTTAAAAAATTTCTTTGGTAGCGGAAAGAGGGAAGACATTGCTTCTCTTTCTCTCCTAGTACTTATTCTTTTCTACTATCCCCCGAACCAATCACCCCATCAGCACCACCTACCCCCCTAATCTCGAATCCTATTTCGTCCCCAGTCCTTTATTCCTTTTCTTTGCGGGCTCCTCGGCAGAGTGATTAGGCAAGAAGATGTTTACCTTTATATCAAGTCCACGAGCGAAAAATAGTCATAGGTACTATCTTACCCGTGGTTATGCTAAATATTATCACATTACACATGCCGTAATCAGTGTTTCATTTTTCAAGCCACAGATCACACCTCTTGGCTATTAAAATAAATCAGTGACACCGTCATGTACACACTTAGGAGAGTCACGAAAAACCAAAATCAGAGTTAACTCGGTGACTCTAGAACTAGAAGTGTAAAAGGTTTGGGTGGGTTTCCAATCTGAAAGTCAGTTTTTTCCTTCCCTCTGAATGGCAGGCTGTCCCTAATAAGTTCGGTGTGGAGTTGCTTTTGAGTTAACCACGAGCACAGCCGATGTACAAAGGGGCGAGGACGGCGCATTCTCGTCGTGCGCAGTTGCTTGCCAAATGCAACACGATGGGGGAGAGGAGAGAAAGCGAAGAGGGAGAATGCGGCGCTTTGCACGTGCGCTTCGCATGCAGCCAATTGTCGACATTGCTCCGACATGCAACACCAGCTCGAGAAGAAACGAAAGCGCCGTTAGTGCCAGACCTGACTGGTTAAGTGCAGCAGTCGGAATGCCGACTATGACCGGCAGAATGGCTTCCAGAGTCGGGGTTGATGCCACGGGGAACGCTCAGCTCCCCTGTCCGCATTGTCACGTGCAGTGCTCCAGGGGAGCCGCAAAGCACGCCATGTGCGTGCACCACTAGTGGTGTCTGCCACTCTGTCTGGCATTGAACCAAAATGTCTCTAACACGGTCTCTCGCTTTCATCACACCAGTCGAATTTGCGACCAGCTGGTGTTGGTCTGCCTCCACCAAAAAGACTTGTTTTATTTCGCAGGTCGGGTGCGGTGTCTCGGTGTCTCACAGCACGTAGTCCGAGTCCAAAGACATGTCGAGAGAAAAGGAGAGCAATGGTCGTATAAAGACATCTTGGAGTCTGTCTGCTTACAGGCCTACAAGCAGAGCCGTATTTCCCATTCAACGTTTAGCAATGGTCACTTTCAGTAGTTATCCCCACGTCTTCTCTATTTTATCATGTCCTTTTATTTCGAGCTGGGACCTGCCTCCAGACTATTTGGAGTGCTTGATTGTTTTGTGAACTCTGCAACACGACACTGATCAGATAGTTAATGACAGTACAGGGGATGCGTTGGAAAACTCGGCGATGGTCCTCGTATAGGATGGACGCTTCAGCGTAACTGCATGATGCGTTCGTGTGTTGATTGGACACTTGCGCTGTTGTGTAACTACCGAGTGTGTCACTTTTCTCGCAGTGCGTGTAATGGTCCCTAGTTGGTCTGGAAACAGAGCTGCTCTGTTCTATATTACGCAAGTGAGGGTTTTCTTTCAACAACAAATGTCATGCCAAAAAATGCTCACGGAAAAATGATATAAGTACAGACGTTCGCAGGTGCGTAAGTTATTCTGCACGGCGTCCAGGAACAGATGGAGAGAAGTAATATTCGTGACACAATTTCATCTGTTGATCCCAGTTCACTTGTCATCAGCACCTTACGACAGAGAATGCAAGTCAATAACAAAAAATTCTAATTAAAAAAAATGATAAGGTTCTGTCACAGGCCGAATAGCGGAGAGGACTGCAATTGATAATACCTCAAAGCAGTCACGTTATTTCATTTCATCAGTTTTTAGAATAAGCGAGCTATTTGCTCCACGCTTCAAAAAAGTGACATCCGTTTACAAACAGTGTTAGTGAAAACGGTGGCTTGTGAAACAGTTGGCATGTGACTGGAAGGTGAAACTCATGCACGAAGGGATGAGTGTGACATATGGCCGGATCCGCATGCATCATGTCACTCAGCTGCAACCTTGGCTGGTGAGCTTTCGGGGCTTACTCCAGTAGCTCAGCTAGGGACGGCTCAAAGCAGTCATATGAATTACTGGGGGGTTCAGATCATCTTGACTTGACAATGCGTTCAACTATCATGAAAGGTCGAACCCATTCTATGCACAGTGATAAAGTGGTCGGCCAATCCTATAACCATCCCCCAACACATCTTTGCACTCATCTATCGATCAAGCATAAAAACCAACACAGAGCCCTCTCTCACAACTGTGTCTGGCAAGAGGCCCTTCTTATGAGAATGTCCTTGCCCTCTCTCACAACTGTGTCTGGCAAGAGGCACTTCTTATGAGAATGTCCTTGCCCTCTCTCACATGCGTTCGGCAAGAGGCCCTCTTATGAGAATGTCCTTGCCCTCTCTCACAACTGTGTCTGGCAAGAGGCACTTCTTATGAGAATGTCCTTGCCCTCTCTCACAACTGTGTCTGGCAAGAGGCCCTTCTTATGAGAATGTCCTTGCCCTATCTCACAACTGTGTCTGGCAAGAGGCACTTCTTATGAGAATGTCCTTGCCCTCTCTCACATGCGTTCGACAAGAGGTCCTTTTATGAGAGAGTCCTTATCCTCTCTCACAACTGTGTCTTGCAAGAGGCCCTTCTTATGAGAGCGTCCTAGCCCTCTCTCACAACTGTGTCTTGCAAGAGGCTCTTCTTATGAGAGCGGCCTAGCCCTCTCTCACAACTGTGTCTTGCAAGAGGCCCTTCTTATGAGAGTGCGAAAAGGTGGAAGAAGACTTCGAGGACGCGGCAGACAGCAGAAACAAGGAGGTTCCAAAATACTGACAGAGCACGTCAGCCTCTACGTCAGTGCAGGCAGGCATTCGTGCCGACAGCTTCCAATTAGCCCCAACACTCTCTTGTCAAAAGCGGCACAGCAGCCTGGCTTTTCACGTCGACAGCTCGCTCCTTGCCAGGTCTGGGCTGTGGCACGCTTGACAAAGTGGGTAGCGGCTCCGCTGTGGCGGTGAACCCCGCACTGAGTACTTGGAATCCTCACCTTCGTGGTGCAACCCTCTCTTCCCAATGGGAACTGTCAGTATGCGACACGTCTGCCTTGACGAACACGCTCTGATGGGTCAGATCGCAAGTGCACCATTGTAAATTTTGAGAAAGCTATGTATTCATTTGAAAAAGTTGAGGGAGGGGCCGTGTGTTTATCGCAAACGAGAAAAAGAAAGAGCTAACAGAGGGATTATTATGAATGTAGGTTCGTTCTTTTCTCACTGTGTCTTCATTTGTTAGTGCGGAGCAAGTGATTAATGTCGCTGAACGCTTGCGGTAAAACACTTCTTAAGAAAAATAACCAAAATGCGTCTACATAATTTATCAACAATACGCTGGCTTTTTTTTCAGGCGGAAACGTCATTCTACGTTTAGGTTTTCAACGCGATCCAGAAGTCGCCTGGCATTTCATGTGTGAGACAAGTGCTTGCTGTCACTCTGGCACAAGGATTAATCCAAGTTTGATGTTCTCGAAGCTTGTCTGGAGAAACAGTGAGTTGAAAGTCGATTGCAATGTATGCGAGCGTCTTAGTGCAAAGAAGGCTTCAGACCTACTAGGTAATTCTGGGTGGTCAGCCAAATTAGGCAAAAATGATGAAAGAAAATATTTGAAGTTTTTTTCTTCTGAAAGTTTGGTAAATGTACTTGTGTGTGTGTGTGTGTGTGTGTGTGCGCGCGCGTGTGTGTGTGTGTGTGTTTAAAGATGTAAACCTTACGTTTATTTTAAAACAGTTTACTGATGCACATCCGTAGTAAAGCCTGCAGGAAGAATTTTTTTAGGGGGAAAGTTGTTTAAAATTAAGGGAAATAGATGATGAATGTTGAACTATTTCTTAACAAAATTATATGGTCTAGTTCTTTTACTTTTAATGGTGAGTTTGATATGTTTTCATTCACATGGTGGTGCAAAAATGAAAAAATTAATCCAGGTCTATAACTTTCTTTTCACTTGTTCCCCCTGTGGGTCAGGGGTCAGAATAGACCCACCGCGTCTCCCTACGAGTTTCGTAAGGACATCGTGACGTCTTGCTCTTACTCAGGGACAGCTTACAAAGGCTGATAGGCCGTACAACTCCATCCTTCCATCCATCCAGCTGTCCATCCATTCATCCATCCTTCCTTTCTTCTTTCCTTCCTTCCATCCATCCATCCATCCATCCATCCATCCATCCATCCATCCTTCCTTCCTCCCTTCCTTCCTTCC